>WJEZ01000409.1:0-29285 GCA_009869925.1 Thalassaphorura encarpata
GGACGAAGGAGAAAGTTGAGTTGATTCATTTGACTGGTTATGAATGAATCCTTGCTTTTTCCTACTCTGTTCTATGAAATCTTGATCATCAATCAAGAGATGAAAATTGAGCTATCATGTCTCAAACTTTTCTTCCTTGATGAGCTATGACCAGACCAAGGAGCAGGATTGCATCATCATCGAAAAAAGTTTTTATTAAAAAGAGGGCTTATGCTTAGCCTGAAAACAAGCAAAAATACCCATAAGGCATTAATCTCTTCAAAGATTAAAACGATGAAGCTTTTTATTTGTTGAGTTCGGACCGAACTGATGTTAGTTTGGAATTATAACACAAATAAAAATTACAACCTTTAAAAAATACCAAAACGAATACACTAAGGGTATTAGAATAGTAATTGAATAAGGTGGCAGAATTTGAAAGGGAAATTCCCCAAGAGAAATAATGGAGAAATAGAAACAGAGTGAAATATGAATTCTGGTCGATACGTTATCACCATTGCATGCATGGCAATAGCAATACCTTATTTTCCAATACAGTTCCTGCTGCTGCTACCATTCCAACCCACTGACTTTCACCCCTAGACGAGTTCTTGGGTTCTTCCTCCCTTTTTAGCAAAAATGGTTTGTGGGTGTGAAAATTCGTTCGTGCCAGTGCCTGTACGTACGTACGTACATAAAAAAAGTGATGATGTGTCTATGGATTACATTATGTGACACTGTCTTATGATATATTCTTTGAGGTCGCTTGGTTCAACCTGCCTGGCCATGGCCAAGGAAGCAAATGTGATCCTCATAAACTTGTTTGTTTGTGTCTGTGTGTGTGTGCCCCGCTAACTTATGTAAATTGAATGCTCGTATTTTGTATTTGAAAGGAAAAGGAAAGTGAGAAGTTGGAAAAGATCCATTTTGGTTCACAAAGACAGAAGAAAACGAAGCGATGAGGGATCGATTTTTCGCATTTGAAATGGATCTGTTCCAGTATTTGCATTTCTCAGTTGAGTTGAAATTGATCAATTTCGAGGTAAAAATCTTAAATTGATGCATGCTCAACGTCATAACTTAATAATTAAATACTTTACACAGATGGTCAGGAATTTGGAGAAAATCAAATATGACGGTTCAAGCGGAATCTTGCAAAATTTATTTTGAATTTATCTTTTTTTTTTCTTGGAAAACAGAATTATTCTAAGTGAGAAGTTGGAAAAGATCCATTTTGGTAGTCAAAGACGGAAGAAAACGAAGCGATGAGAGATCGATTCCTCGCATTTGAAATGGATCTATTTCAGTATTTGCATTTCTCAGTTGAGTTGAAATTGATCAATTTCGAGGTAAAAATCTTAAATTGATGCATGCTCAACGTCAAACTTAAAACATTATGTTCTATAATAATTAAATACTTTATACAGATGGTCAGGATGGAGAAAATCAAATATGACGGTTCAAGCGGAATCTTGCAAAATTTATTTTGAATTTATCTTTTTTTTTCTTGGAAAACAGAATTATTCTAATCCTATGCTATATGGAAATAAGCACACACGCACTTAACCTCGAATTAGTCCTACCCCATTTAATAACATTCACGCGTGTACATTGGAATATTTTTAATTTCTTAGTAAGGTGGAATAATTTAATAATGTACCAATCTTGTCTGTGCTCGCCTCAACTGCATGAGCTTTGGACATATGTCGAAATGTGTAAAGGTTACATTTCAGGAAAAACGTTACTTTAATTTTAACTTTAACCACAACTTCCTCATTTCTACGAGTTTAAAAGTTTTATGTCTGACCTGAAAAACCTCAGTAATAGCCATAAGTGGTACAATTTTAACTGCTGGTCACAACAATCCTTTACTTTTTTTCGCATCCATGAGGGCTGCGGTAATTTTAATTAATTTTGGCATCCTCATCCTCTTTGCCAAAGAATCTGGTGGTAATTTTTATAATTTTTTATATAGGCACATATTAATTAATAGCAGGCAATTGATAATTCTTATGATTTGTTTTGTTAGCTGTATGTGAGCGGGCAGCATGTTTCTACAGTCCAGTCTTCTGTGATTCAGTTTGTCGCTACAAATGTGGATGCAAGAGCGGATAATTGCGATACGATTACCAATACATGTGTATGCCGTGGAAAATTACCAAAATGTGGACGACATAAACCAACGCTAAGAGATACACTCATGAATATGAATCAAAATTCTACGTTAGAAGAAAATCGTAGGGGAATAAATTTTTGAATTTGTAGTACAAATCAATAAACTGTATTTTACATACATACACGCAAGGATTTTGAGTAAATTGATACGTACAGCAGCACTACGCTGTGAGTTCATTAAAAAAAATGAAGAGATCTTATTCTGAGCCATGTTCATTTATCCAAAAACCTGAATGAGGAATTTTGGGAGTGAGTGAGCTGGTGAGAGGAAGGAAGGAAAGAATTTTAATAAAATTAAAGTGTAATTAGCCGCTTGGCGTGACAAGGTTTTCCCTGCCACTCCTAACCAGATGTTTCCGATGGCACGTTTTATAGTGCAACATTGAACGTGACGGGGAAAGTATGCAATTTGCATAATTGGAAGCTTTTCTAAATTGACTATGAAGACCAGACGACGCGGGCGGGCAGGCGGTTGTGCTTTACATAAGAATTGTCCCTTACGTTTGAGCTGAGGTCCGTCGTCAAACTAAACTATAGCGTGTTTTGCATACGCTCAACCTACGTACGTAACGCACTTTGCTACTTCAAGTCACTCAAATCATTAGGTCCATTGTTTGCAATGCCATGCCATGAGATCAACTTTCCAACGATGAATGGAGAAAGCAATGAAAGTTTAGTCCATATCCCATGGTATAGCCCTATTTTGCATTGTGCTTTAAAATAATCAAAAGTAGACAGACAGGCAAACATTGACAAGTGGACGGACCGACCCGCATCCGCATTCACATTCACATCACATTTGCATTCTCGGTCGTAGAATTCCATTAATTCCATGCGGTGAGGCAGACGGACCAAAACTCTTGACGTTTAGTCCAAGATAATTCGAAAAGTCAGCAGCAATCTCAAAAACAGTGACAGACGGACGAATGGACAGAATTTGAATACAGCATTAGCAAATAAAGTTTCAAAATGTATTCACTAGCTACTTTTCAACTCAAGTCAAGCGTTCAAGCGTGGATGGAATGCATTCTCGGTCGTATAATTCCATTAATTCCATGCGGTGAGGCAAACGGACCAAAACTCTTGACGTTTAGCCCAAGATAATTCGAAAAGTCAGCAGCAATCTCAAAAACAGTGACAGACGGACGAATGGACAGAATTTGAATAGAGCATTAGCAAATAAAGTTTCAAAATGTATTCGCTAGCTACTTTTCAACTCAAGTCAAGCGTTCAAGCGTGGACGGACAATGAAATAATAATACAAGCAATTTATTTCTCTTGAAAAGCCCTAGTTCTCCTAAATAAAGTAGTTCAAATAAATTCCCACGCTATCAATTCTTGTCCTGTCCAAGAATCAGGGCAAATAGAGAGACCCACAGTCCAATTTCACTTTCACTTCTAAATTTATTTCAATTCAACAAAAAGTAGTAGTAGGTGTTGTTGCGGTACGGTCCAGACCTGAGCATTATGTCCCGCCCGCATTGAAATGGAGATATAGAGTAAAAGCAAAGCAAAGCAAAGCAAGTCTTGCCTTGGCGTTGAGAACATTTTTCAACCCTGGAATTGATAGCTTGGACTCCTTATCATGAAAAATGACCAGTAAAGTCAAGGAGTTGAAATGGAAATAACCACACACACAGACTTACACCCACAGCAGAGTGAACATTTCTATTTTCAACTTGAATAGATTTCCTGTAGAATTTTTTTATCGAGGTCGGTCGGGTGGTTTAGACCAGAATCTCATTTCCATGTGAGAAAAGTTTCGCTTTTTTTTCGCACTCTTTAAATGCAACCTGATTTCAATACCAGACAGGCAAGCATGGCTACGATTACTTTCTATGCTGGTGCTGGTCCTGAATAAACACACATGGAATGGGAATTCCGAATTTTCGCAACCTAGGAAAGTAACTTTGGCTTTGCCTGCCTTGCTTCCTTCCACCTAGTGCATAGTGCCTGCCTAGCTACTCTCAATCTTTCACTTCACAAAGGAGACTCATTTATCATGATTTCTTTGAGAGCAAGGAAAGGAAAGGACTACGTATGGAGAAAACTTGTCTATGAAGAAATCCAACCAAGGCAGGCAACTCATTCACTCCGCCCAGCCCATGCATAGGCTTTATATTCACAAAATTCCTCAGAATCACTTTAAATGGTCCAGAACCATAATAATTTTGAAAGAGAGTTCAGGAACAGTGGCATTTCTTCCCGTCTGTTGAAGAAAGTTGAGCCCGCCCGCTTTGCTTGTGGAGTGCATGAATGAATTGCTTGAGCTTTGCTTTTGCATTTTCTCCATGCGTGTGTGCATATTTTAAAACTTGGCGGCTCAAATGATCGAGAATAATTTACAATATTACTTACTTACTATCCACTTCCACTTTAACTTTGAGTCTTGGGACTGAAACACATATTGAGTTGATACATACATTTTTTCACTCAAGTCAAGCCAAGGCATGGCAAGTCGTTTAACTTTGACTTGACTAATAATACCACCGTGCGGCGTGGCGTGGGTTGGGAAGAAAAGTTCCACTTCTTTTCTAAGCCCGACCAGGCCAGGCCAGGCCCAAATCCCTCAAGGAAAATTGGATGGATCAGTATGTGAGTTTATGTAGGGTTGAGTTTGAGCTAGTTTCTTCATTCCAGAAAATGTTCCTCTTTCTAGGAAAATGCGGTCTTAGGCACTGGCACTGCTTTGATTTCAATTTTCCTAGGATTATTTGGGCCTTAAAGTCAGGAGGACATTTTAGGGTGAATTGAAGGATAGATGGATGCCCACATTTTACACACACAAGTCCATGAAAATCCGATAGGAAGGATCCCTTGTGTTTGTAGTATACGTAGCAGTAGCCGGGTATCCTATTCCAAGGCCTGCCTGGTTTCCCATTGAAAAACCCATAAATAACAGGTCCTGTGAGTCTAGTCGTGAGTTGTGAGACTCACAAGTGCTTATGCCATTCGATCTCATGATTGTACATCAAAGTTTCCTCCAAACTGAAACTCTTGCTGCTGCTACTGCTCCTGCTGCTGACTTAACTCAGCCCAGGCGACACTATGTGAATTCTTTCTTTCCCGTGAACTCCAATGGCAAACACATTATGAAAACTCAATTGAGAGTTTGGGACCCATTCTTCCCTTCGACTCGACTTGTTTGTTCAACTCATGATTTTTTCCCATTTGAAATTTATGAGCTGTTTCAACTAAATACACTCACTCAAGGCAGGACAAGTTCTTTTAAGCAGGCCAACTTTCTTTTTTCTTTTCTTTTTTTCTCCAGAATGAAGAAAAATGAGGAAAAGAGATGAATAAACTTGAGTGAGTCAGTCAAAATAGAATAATAACATAAGTCAACTCAACCCAACATGACTTGTGGCTTGAGTCACAGCAGCACAAGTTGATTAATGTATCTGTGTTTGCGAAAAACACACAAAACTGACTCGCAATTTATTTTTCTTGCAAACTTGGTTCGTTTATCATAAAATTTCATCTCAAACTAAATTCTCAATTTAGGCCTTTGGAATTTCTTGCTTACTTGCTAATGCTAATTTGAAAATTCCTCTTGAAATCTGTTCAACTAATTGCCAATGTCAAATGCATTCATTACTTAGGGGTATTCAGAATTCCATAGCCAAAGCTAATCGTGAGTAATTATAAATTACTAAGGAATGCGTCGCACCCTCCTTTAATTTCCGTCTACGGTTAATGCTGAAGGAAGGAAGGAATTAATTAATAAAATATTTCATCAGAGTACTTTATCTTCATTACCCTGATTGGTGAAGAAAGGATGGAGAAAAAAATTCCTCCTCATAACTTTTGAAAATTACGTCCAACTCATTAAACATTCTTCATTTTACTTGAAGAGAATATGTTGCAAAAGTAAAAGTTTCACTTGGCACGGGCAAAATTGAAACGACTACGACTACGACTTGCGTAATAATAAATTCTTGAACGAACTTCTTGGCAAACGCAAGGTAATTCGTAACTAACTTGGAAAACCATTCATGTGCAGAATACGTAAATTAATTCATGATTATATAATTACAGTGATAAATTTTCATTTTAATTAGAGTTCTTTGTATTCAATGCAATGGGCCGGCCCATCTCAATATCATTCAAGATTTTCCTTAGGGAATCTAACGACAACGTAACCACATTCCCATTTCTACATATGTGCCTAGCACCAGCACCAGTATCACACAGAAACTCTTTTGTCCAGGACAAAGTTGAAGATTCAACCATTCATGAAAAGTTGTGATAAAACTAAAATCTCTTTCCTCCAAGTTTTTAGAGTATATTACTACAGAGTATTCCAAATTTCGCATTTCAGGGTAAAATCTCAGGGTTTCCATCAAAGTCTGTGAAAGTGAAATTTTTGGCAACCTCAGCCTGTGCTGTGGTTAGGAAGATAGTGAAGTGAATTTGGTCTTTCAGTTCAATTCTGACTGACGGTGACGGTGACGTGGTGACGTCCCTATCTTCTCCACACCCAAAAACCAATTTTAATTTAGTTCATTTGATTTGAAATTGTAGAGAAAGTTTCTGACTCGCTATGCTCTCATCAAGTTAAAAATAAAAGTGAAAAGTAAAAACAGACTTGTACATACACTCGTACAGTACAAGGGTAGAAAATGCAGGCAAAATACATTAGGCTTACTTAGACATACTACGGAGGGGGGAAAGTTAACCCATCCAGATCCCAAGTCAACTCATTTTAACTCGAGAGACGTTTGTTCGTTCGCGATGGTCGTGGTTGCACGCATTATTCGTTGTGCATACAAATGACGATGGGTACAGGATCAACAGAGGAAACACCAACTATTTTAGGTTTGAAGAAAATATTTCTGGCAGAAGGGTGGATGGATAATATTAGAATAGAAAGCCGAAGGAAGGAAAGTCCACGCTTTGGCTTTGGCTTTAGCTTTGATGTCCTCCTTCCAACCCTTCGTCCTCGTCCTCTTAGCTTTAATGTTGCATTTCATCTCGAGCAATGCAGTGCAATCCAATCCTAAATCCACTCTCATTATTCAGAGATTTTTTTTCCTCAAAATAGGATCTGAGGTTTTTCCTCTTCTTCTTTAAAATGCAAATTAGGATTATAGTGCTTTGGTCTAATCCTACGCTATTTCATTCAAAATCTCATCTTCAGCTTCATCACTGGGGTTGTTTTGATTTTTAATTTTAAAACTTTGTTTTGATCCTTTCCTCTTTTCTTTTCCTTTGATATAAAAATCGGAGGTTTTAAAGACGTTTATATCCGAAGGGAGAAGAAAAAATACAATCAAGACATTCTTTTACGTTTTAATCATAAAATTCTGTAATTAAAAATATTTTATAGATTAAACAAATTATTTGTACATTTTCCAATTACAGTTTGAGATTTTGATCTACAAATCCCCTTCACTGGTTGGAACAGGCCTGACAAATTACCCCACCTCTGACCCTGACATCATTGTATTGCATTCAATTATGGGATTTCTGCTTTAGCCATGCCAAAGCAAACCAAAATCCGGTATATCTGTACCCGCATCTTAATAGGAAAAGGGGATTTCATCAATCACGACATTGTCTTCCAAATGATGATACTTTCTTTTCGCTCCAAAGGATTTCCGCGCAACCCCAAAATTCTTGAAGTGAAATGGGAAAATATCCCAAGGCTTGGGCTTGGGTTTTGTTTATGCCAAGCCATGCCATGCCATGCCTTGGCTTGAACATTGTAGAGAAGATTAATGATGAGGATGTCATCCCTCGTATCAATTCTTGTGGTGAAGAAGGAAGATGAAAGATATTATCATTTAGGATTGCATTATAACTAGGGCTATGACAGATTCATTTCATTTCACGTGCAACTGGCATTACTCTCTTGTTTTCTCATCAAGATGAAGAAGATGATGAGTAGGTTTCAACACAAAATCTTATTTTCCTTGTCTTTCTAAATTTAACTTGCACTGCACTGCGGGTATTTCCTGTATTAACAAAATTATGAAAGAAGATGGAGTTAATCGAAAAATACCCCGTCGTGGCCTTATAAAAATCAATTTTCCAAAATTTTACTCAAAGTCCAGTTTGCGTCAAAATATGAAGAGAAAAATATTTTCTTGAGGCAATTTATGGACAACCACGTACACAGACAGACTCCACACTTTCAACCGAACCGGAATTTCATTCAAGAAGGAAATGGACAAATTCAATATTCAAACGAGCTCAATATTCACAAACTTCTCTTGCTTGAGTTGAGTGGGTGAACTTCAACATGGAGAAGTAAGTGGAAGTACTCAACGACTCAACTCTGTTGCTCAATTTATTTTGAAGGCAAAGGATTCACACTCATATGAAATGTGAAGTCACAATTTCTCATATGGTAGAATGGAATAAAAAGTTTAGACTCCGAATTTTTAACACATCAGTAAATCCCGACGAAAACCCCATCTGAGACTTATGGCTTGGCAAGTTATGCAATAAAATATAGAAACATTTTTTAAAATGATGACCGAACTCATAAACAAAAACAAAAAATACAACAAATTCATAAAAATATTATGCATGCATGCATAAAATGAGTTCAACTTGCAAGCAGTGGAATTTCCCTTGCGTCATAATCGATTTAAGGCAATGAACTACCTTGATTAGGGAAACCTAATTAATTAATTAATTATGGTTTGAATAACAATTATTAACAGAGCAAGGTGACGAAATAATATGGAAATATCATCTGTCTCTGAATAAAATACACAATTCAGGCACAAAATCAATTGAATATGATTAATTGGAGGTCTGACAGAATTATGCATGAAATACGATCAACAGATGATCGCTGAGGTCAAAGAGTGCATGCATTTACATTATATTTTCATACTCTTTACTCCAGAATACTGGGAAGACCTTGACTTCAACACCTGACATGTGCAAACGACCCAAATTCATGAATTCCATTAAGATTCACAGCGTTTGCCAATTGCCCTTGACTATTTCCGGAAAATTGCAAAATTAGTCTATGGAAAGTTTGTGTGACGAATGACATTGGAATAAAAAATAATATATAAATACATAGTCTTTGCACATTATCCAGAGAGTATTCTTCAGCCAATTCAAAATGACTACAATTTCTACACAATTAACTCTACTAGCACTAGCTGCATTTGCGGCATCAGCCGAAGAATTAATTTTAACCTCCCCAAAAGTAACAAATTTTGGAACATGGGGTGATTTTGAATTTTGTCCACACGGACACCCTGTCACAGCATTCCAACTTCAAGTAGAGCCAAAAAGAGATTCGGGCAATGCTGATAATACGGCAATCAATGCAATTCGATTTTTTTGTGGAGAAAGACTCCATGCTCATTCCAAACGAATCAGTAGCAGGACAGGAAGATTTGGAACTTACGGAGATATACTGGACTGTCCAGAAGGATCATATGCACGAGGATTTCAATTGCAGTCTCAAGAATATCAAGGAAGAGGAAGAGATGATGCGGCTGCAACAAATCTTAGAATTCTTTGTTCAGATGGAACACTTCTCGAAGGCTATGATTATTTGGGAGATGAATATCGTGGCTCTTCTTATACAGATGCACAAATTTGTCCGGAAAATCATGGAATTTGTGGAATACAGACACAAGTAGAGCGATATCAATTGTTTGGTAAGTTTTGAAGAAAAAGAGCTTTGAAGGTTTATTTTTTAATATTCATTTTTTAAACAGGTGACGATACTAGTCTCAATAATTTGAAAATCAGTTGCTGCCAAGTAGGAGAGGTTCAGCCAGTGTCAGAAGTGCCAACAACAGAAGAGACACATGGTGAAGGTTCCACACCTGAACCAGTTGTGGATTCAACAGTTTTACCAGTAATTGTAGAAACTACTCAAGAATCGACAACTACAGAAGAACCAACAACGACTCAAGAACCAACAACGACCGAAGAACCAACAACGACCGAAGAACCAACAACGACCGAAGAACCAACAACTACCGAAGAACCAACAACGACCGAAGAACCAACAACGACCGAAGAAGCTACAACGACTCAAGAACCGACAACTACCGAAGAAGCTACAACGACTCAAGAACCGACAACTACCGAAGAACCAACAACTACCGAAGAACCAACAACTACCGAAGAATCAACAACTACCGAAGAATCGACAACGACTCAAGAATCGACAACTACCGAAGAAACAATAACACAAGAATTGACTACTGAGCCAGACACTACACAAGAACCAACAACTGAAGCTGCAACAACGCAAGAACCAACAACTGAAGCTGCAACAACACAAGAATCGACAACGCAAGAACCGACAACTGAAGCTGTAACAACGCAAGAACCAACAACTGAAGCTGCAACAACGCAAGAACCTACAGCTGAACCTACAACGACCGAAGAACCAACAACACCACAAGTGCCCTCAACACCAGAACCAGAATTGTCCTCAACCTTAAACCCTGAATCATCAGAACCTGTTGTTCCTGAATCTTAAGGAAGTCAAGACATGCGGGCAGATCAGATCGGAGATCAGCACATTAATTATTTCATAACCTATTCTTTATTAGCTACATTCTATATGTACGCAACTTAATTTATGAATTCAATTCGGGTTTACCTAATAAGAATTACTTAATAATTCCTAAAATATTTGCAAATGTAGTAAAAAAAATCCTGACATGACTGTATTTTTATTTTTATCGCAATCTAAAAACCGACTACCTATTTCTTAAATACGAAAGAGTTCAGCCCAAATTAAACATAGATGAACCTTGGCCAACTTACTGAGCATAGACAAAATATTAATAAAATCGACTCACCGATTTCATTTCCAATTCATCGTCACCACCGACCACGCACCTGTCACTTTCACAACACAACACAATCCAACAAGTCTTTTCCTTTGTTCAAAAGGACGGAGACTCTTAAACTAGTAAAACACATACACAAATAGCACAAATAAAGCAAATGTTGAAGGACGTTACACTTCACTAACGTAATTATGATTCATGTACAAATTAATGATTTACCGCAGTACATAACATTTATATCCAGTAATAGTTTTAATAATATAATGTTCTCTAGTTGAAAAAAGCGTAGACAAGCGAAGCGACCCAGACATAATATATAGTTGAAAAAATGAAATTCAGATTCTTGACTATCACGAACGTACGTGGTCAACTGTACGTATTGACGGTAATAACCGAATCACACAACCTGTATATAAATTATCTTATAATTTTTATTAAAACTGCAAATGTGAATCGGATGCTAGGCATGCATGTATTTTGCATAGCCGGGTATACCCAATAATGCCCAGTGTAGAGTTGTATGCAATTGCTCATTGAATTTTTCAACCTTGAAGTTGAAGCGGGACAGTGCATAGGCGCGAGAACAACTTTTCTTTATCCTCTCGGCCGTGCAGTGTGTCCTCCTTAAATTAAGACGGTCGTAACTTTTTTGTCTTTAATCGCTTTTTTTGAAACTTGGATGGGGTAATTAGCTTAATTTCTAATTGAAATTGTGTTACCGTTTGGTGAGCGTGGCTTTGTTTTGTCAAGTTTTATTGAAAGTGAACCTGTATCCGACTCATAAAGGTAACTCATAATTAATGACGGGTTAATGGTTAGCTAGTTAGTTTTAGTTAGTTAGTTAATAGGTTTATTTAATGGTCAATCTTTTCAGAATAAAGTGTGTTTGAGTTAGACCAGAATTGCTTGACTGGCTGTTAAAAGTTAAGTGAAGATTTATTCTATTCGATCATCCTGACCTAACCTGGTGGAGTGACCTGACTCGGTCGGTAAGTTAATTAATTTTAATCATAATAATGCATGGCATGGGCATGATGGATTTAGGAATTCATGTATGTACGTGAGTGCGTATGTAATGCCGACCGAGTCCCAAAACAATTAAAAAGACTCCAAATCAAAATAAATACTACAGACAGAAGAACAGATTCTCAACAAACAAAAGAAGTAGCATAGACCTTAATTTTCAACATTGGGACATATTCTACTTCCCACGTAGTTTTTATTACCAAACTAGATGAATTATAAGAGCTAACTACGATTTTAAAGTATTATTCGTATCCATTGATGCAATTGCGAAATCTACCGTCTGCTGCACTGCAGCAGCTGTGACTGTGATGTGACATTCTTCATCGGTTAGCTAAAAAATATCTTTCTGTGAAGAGTTACGACATTTTTTCTCCAGTTTAATGTCCATTTCCCGTTTCCCTTAACATGCTGCTCAAGCCCAGCCCAGATCTCGGATGACTGACTCGTTCGTAGCGTAGAAGAGATTTTCTATAAGTGTCTCCAAATATGAAAGTCTGACACCATTGAGACTTGAGAGTGTTTCTAATGATAGACGGAAAGGATATAAAAGTATAAAACTCAAGTGTTAGTTATTGCTCAAGTGATACATTATACGTATGGTATGCGAATAGAAAAATCCAGCTCAAAGCTGCTGGACCGGACTCGGGTTGTTAGTGTATTGCAAATTATACGGTTCAATGCCCTTGGCGCTCTGCCTGACAGGATATCAAAGTCCAAGCTTCCTGAAAACGGTTCGGACATTTGGTTTCCTGGTAAAAGGCAAAGGAAACGAAAACGATGGGCCTTGCCTTATGGATTGATGTGATGCATTTGATCTTTGGACGAATAAACTAACCTTTGACTTTCCACTTCACATAAAAATAACTCAATACGAACCAACGTGCTTTCGACATGGACAGTAATTTGTGAACTCTCGACTAAATAGCCTTTGATACTCAAATTCTAGTTGAAACATTTTTGGAAAATTATAGCCCTAATTCTGTAATATTTTTTGTTAACTATGTTGTGCATAAAGCAAACGTAATTAAAAGTGCAGGCAGAGTAACTTGGGCAATTAATTCATTTTCATGAGCCAGCCTTGCCTTAGTTCGTTCATGCTGTGCTGAAATTAATTAGCCATGCTGGTGCTGGTCCTGGTGGTGCTAAAAGGTTTCCTTGAAACTATATCTTAGAAATAATGTACGAGGAAGTTTTCAAAAAAGTTTTTACTAAACTGCAACTGGAATATATTTTACGTAGTATAGAAGAAAACGTTTAGTTTTATTTTATGCAAATAGAATTCTAATCGAGGCTCTCGGTCTCTGTTCCGTTATTTTTCAAACAAAGTTTTCCAAATCCTTTCGTTTTCGCATTCAGAATAATGCCAATGATTTGCTTTCCTTGCTTGAATATTAAGTTGATTTTTGCCTTGCAGCTGCACTGGGCTTGCACTGAACTCAGAACTTTTCAAGTAGGAAAGTTTAGTTTACTTATTCAATTCATGGTCCTCGGGTATTTATCGGGTGGCTGAGTGACTAGGACGGTAGCGGTGCGGTGGTACTTTACCCGGGTATTTAGTGAACACAATAGATAGTTATAGTCCCAATTTCAGACTTATTGAAAATTAGGACCCATTCTGCCTTGGCTTGAATCGGATGAGCTTGAGCTCCTAGGCCCTGGCCTGGCGTGGGCTTTCGTTCGGTAATTTCTGTATTTTCTCCACGTCTTTGTCAACGACTGTAACATTTGACTTGGGCTATTCTAAAATCCTGCAATTTCCTTCCGCCTTTTCGTTTTCCTTTCATAAAGTACTGCTAAGCCATGCATGTCATGTTGAATTTTTATATGTTTACGTATAACTTGGAATGGAAGGGTGAATCTGTAGGACAGGACAGACGATCTAATACAAAAATCGACGGACGACTAGAAGAGAGCGGAGATTCCTTTTTCTTTTTTCTGATTTTACTTTGTGGCCAAGGAAGAAAAAGGAAAAGCATGGAAAGGGGTGAGCTGAGTGAGTAGCTGGGCTTAGCTTAGCTAGACTCAAAAGAGAAAGAGAGAGTCAGAGAAATACTCAAGTTTCAAACGTGATTCTAATGCAAATCTTTTTTTGGTGGATGACTTCGACTTGTGCCTTCGTTCGTTCGTTTCCCTCCGCCGCAATATCTTTTTGCTAACGCCAGTGTGAGAGTAATTTGGAACAAAAGGCACCGAGACAATTTAATTTAATACGGAAGTCAAGTCACACGTGAACTGCATTGCAAATCAAGTTGAAACATTTTGCTATTTCAATTCTCTATTTGTATTTTCTAACCTTCTTGTCATTTATAGACAAATGTACGGAAACGAAGTGCTAGTGCTGAAGCTGAAGCTGTGTAAACATTTCTCGAAGAAGAAGATTATAAGGATCTAGAAATTGTGATGCAAAGTCATGCTTGAGTATCTAAAACGTAGAATGTAACATGTAGATTTGACTTTGTGTGTTGTGCCTGTGCTTTAGCCTCCAGACACTTTCTCCATTAAAGCTCTTTATGAGCGTGACCGAGGCGAGAATTTTCACTTGCTCCTTCACCCCGCTGCTTAACTAGATTCACAAATTCGATTTTGTTTATATTTCAAGCTCATTCATGACATGGGCATAGCACTTGACTACTCTGTGCATTTAGGCAGGCAGTGCCAAGCACCTCGGATCTATCTCTACTCTAGGCAAATGAAATGAAAAAGAGAATGAGATTGAGATGCTTCTGAAATAGCCTCCAGCTCTTTTTCTTCCTACTTATTTAGAAGTGGAAATGAGTTTTAGTTTACATTACATACAAGGGCCAAGTTTAAATTCCTACGCCTATGCACTTGTGAAGACAAACCCAAGTTTAGACCAGTTTACTTTAGTTTTCAATCTCGCCTCCGATAACTCAATCTATTTCTACCAGAGTTAGAGTTAAAGTTTAACCTACATGGAAAGTTGAATTGAGACGAGTATAATGCGGTTTCCGGTGATTCTAGCCATAGCCAAGGGTCACGTTCTGATTCGAAATTAGGTGACTAATAAGGGGAAGAGTGAAAGTCAACATCAACATCAACATGGGAAAGTTTGCCATACCTTTTAGCTTCTCCATGTTCAGAACTAAAGGGCTAGGGTTGGGTGTAATAAATAAAGTCAAATTACAATTAAATTACCATCTCAATTGCTAATTTCTCTAGGAGGGGAACCTCATAGATAATGTCTACAAGTTCTAAGAGGGTCTCAGGATAGAGATACAAGAACCAGATTAAATAACACTAATTAATTTTGTATAATTCGAATTTTCAATTAAGGCTGTCCTCACGGGAGGGGTGGGAACATTTGAATTTTTGTTATTTGAACAATGTAATGGAAAATTAGTTAAGAATTAAATTGTTAACTGCTCATAGCTTGAACATTTTCTCTCAAGTAAAAGATTTTGATAAGAGATTATATTCCACTTGTGAAATTAGATGCCTTTGGATAGCAAGGCATAGGGATAGTACATACATCCTCTCATTTTAATTAAGGGATTGTAAATCATTTCCTTTGCAAAGGGAAGGGCATTCAAATTGGTTCATTAGATAGACCTTATAAGGGGAAGAGTCATATAAATCAAAGCATAATTTCTAGATTAAGAATTGTAAATCATATTGTCTTAATTTTAATCTGGAGGGCGAAAGACCGAGAAAGCAAAGAGAGCGAGAGAAAAGGTATGGTCTGGTTTTGCTTTGCTCTTGGAAATTCAACCCAAACATAAACTCGGAGAGTCAAGCAAAAGCATAGGAAAAGCCGACGAGGCGATTAAAATAAATAATTTTATTATTTCATTAAGTTTCCCAAAATCTTACGCTTACTTGCCTTCGCCCGTGCGAGCGAGCCGAGCGAGCGGTTAAATCTGGTTAGGTCGGGAAATGTAAGGTAAAGCAGAACATAACATTGTATGTGTACTTTACGTTGGTTCTCTCTTATTAGATTATTTCTTGTGTATTGTATGAAATTAAATTGCCAACTTCAACTCTGCAAGCCAATGTGAATGTGATGTGGTTTGAATACGTGTGCTGTAAATTACAGATTGTGGATTTGAAAGTACTAAACTAAAACTAACTTAGCTTAGCCTGAGTCGATAAAGTCTAGACTGGATGTTCATTCATCTACCCTCTGTCAATTTAATTCGATGCTCGTATTNTGAAAGTACTAAACTAAAACTAACTTAGCTTAGCCTGAGTCGATAAAGTCTAGACTGGATGTTCATTCATCTACCCTCTGTCAATTTAATTCGATGCTCGTATTTTACTTTCCCTTGCTTTGCTTTGTTTTTAAGCCTGGCAAGGTAAAATAAATGTATTGTACCATGCAGCCTCATAATTAATTTACCTTTACCTTCCAATTCAGGTCAATAAACGAGAGACGCCAGCCAGGCCAGGAGAATGGACGATAAGCAAACGAAGCCTGGCAAGGTAAAATAAATGTACTGTACCATGCAGCCTCATAATTAATTTACCTTTACCTTCCAATTCAGGTCAATAAACGAGAGACGCCAGCCAGGCCAGGAGAATGGACGATAAGCAAACGGCTGATATTCTTGCAGTGTGTAATACACTTGGCTATTCGGATGGCATCAATTATTACCCGGATCCACAATGTTTGGGTAAGTCCTAGTCTAAGGAAACTTGGAAACAGATTTATGATTTATTTAATGGGAATGGCAATGGGAATGGGACAGATAGGGATTAGGGATTAGTTTAACAATCGTTTTTGTTTCTAGTCATAGTCATAACAGTTTATATAAGTTTGAATTTGTGTCGTTGTGTATTCAACCTGAGGCCAGGCCGGGAATAGGACAATTCAATTTTGTCTAGTAATGAAACAGAAGCTACAGCTAGATAACTTGGAGCAACATTTATTGATGAAATTATAGCCATAAACATGATAAATAAAATTGAAGGGTTATTGTAAATGTTTTTGTGTTTCTTAATTAATCCAGACAGTGCAAAAGCCTTGGTCCTTTATTTACGACGAGACACGGATGAGCATGAAGTTCGAAGACTTTTGGGTGAAGCTCAAGTTTTACAACGGGATTTGATTCCAATTCACAAGCTGAAAGAGTGCAATGATGATCTGTTCGAAGTAGTTCTCAGGTGCGTGTGTTATGTTATGGTTATTGCATGAGCTCAGTCAGCTTGGCGATTCTTCTCCCTTTATTAGAAATTGAACCCGCAAATCCCTCCTCATAACATAATAATAAGCGGGAAATGAGTTTGAGGCTTCAGACAGAATATCTAATTAGCTAGGGCTTTCCCCTTCCTTTGTTCGTTCGTTCCCTGTACGTACTTTTACATTATCTTATCTTTCTTTCTCCTGCCTTCAGACTTTTCACTCTGCCTGGTTCGAGATGAGAAATGGAGATGAGATTCCATCTTTTATTTTGTCACCCTTGTCAGGCTTCGTTAATTACGACACGAGCGAAGTGCTCTGTTGGTTTTGCATAATAATGAATAAAGGCTAGGCTGGCTACCTTGAACTTGACATTGTTTCGTGTCTCGTATATTCATTTTGTATTAAAATCGATGTA
Organism: Thalassaphorura encarpata; assembly: GCA_009869925.1. Taxonomy (NCBI): domain Eukaryota; kingdom Metazoa; phylum Arthropoda; class Collembola; order Poduromorpha; family Onychiuridae; genus Thalassaphorura; species Thalassaphorura encarpata. Next base: position 17,519 of record WJEZ01000409.1, read on the forward strand.
CGTAACCTTGAAATCCTAACGTAAAAACCTATAGTATCTCATCATGTACAAATTAAGTACAACTTAAGCTGGACGAATGTGAGATTAAGCCTCCATTTCCTGGACTTGCCGTATGGGAGACTAAGTTAAGTTGTACGTACGTGATGCGTTGATGAAAGTTTGAAAAGACAGGATGAGGGGAAGGGGAGAAAAGAAGGAAAAATACTTCAATTCCCCTATAGAGTGAAGTTTGAAGTCCTACTACGTTCTGCCTAACTTGATCTAACACTAAACATGAAAATTGACACAAGGACGAAAGGAATAGAGAGATAGACACAGACGGAGGGAAGGAAAGCGAAGCGATTCAAAAGAGAACCTTTCCATGGCATTTTTATGGTTAATAAAAGAGAAAGAATGAGTAGAGGACCGGTGAGAGTTTTTATTTCATTCATTTCATTTAAGTTCTCCAAAGGTCCACGATGCTCATTGTGCCTAGTGCAATGCTTAGGCATGGGCTTTTATTGAGCTTGTAAAAGGAAATGAGTGAAAGTGAAACAAGACGATAGACGAATGACACAAAAAGTATAGAGTAACTCTTTGAAAGAAAAGGAAGCCAGCCACAGTAGGATTGGAATGTGTTGCATTCAAGCAGAAAGAGAAAAAAAGTTGTGGAAAACACATTTCATTCGCGCATATTAGCCATATAATTTTCTCCACCTAGGAGTGGGAAGATTGCCAGATGAATTGTTGAGTTTTTATTTTTGTTCCATCTTTTATCATGTCTTCCCTGCAGTGCAGTGCTAGACTAGACTAGGCTATGTTATTTGTAACGTACGATACGATGCAAGTGCATCTAAGCGATTTTCCGTCCTTCGTATAGTTATGATTCTCGTGTGTGTAAAATGGTACAACTGGTTTTGTACCGGAAACAAAAGTTCAGAGATAAACTTTCCTTTCTTCTTTTCCCCCTTTAGCCATCCGTCTGTCCGTTTGTCATTGTGTTGCCATATTTTTAAGGGGTAATAATAACTATCATCTAATCCTTTGCACTGCCACAACACTTGGTCCGAGTTTCAAGTTCGAGTTTTGACATGTGTTTGCTCACCATGGATTTCTTTTTTTTCTCCCCTCAACATTCAAGAAATCGATGGTATTTTTTTATCTCGGATGCGGCAATGGCAGTGAAAATATTTTCAGACATAGACACAGGCTGCACCCTTGGCTGAGCATTTCTTAATCTAGGATCTAAACATGAATGTTCCTAGGATATCCGGTTTAAACCATAGAATTGTTCAAAAAATTATTATTTTTATATAAAAATAAAAAATACGAGTGAGTATAGCCATAGCCGCAGATCACAGGGCAGGTTTGTAGAAATTCAATTTTGTTTGTCGTTATGCTGTAATGGGCAAGTTGGTCCGGTCCAGTCCAAACATTTAGAGAGAATAGCGGAACGAGAATTGCAAGGGACAGAGACAGAATCTCATTTTGAGTGCAGTAGAGCGAATATGCAGATGGGTGCAATGCGGAGTGAAAGTAAGAGAAAGGAATTGAATACATTTCCACTTGGGTGATTTCAATTCAGGGAAATACTTTGCATGACATTAATAGTTGTGTAAGTAGGGTCATAAAACTTTTAGAATTGGTAGATGGACGAACGGACAAGGACAGCAGCAGGAGCGGGAGCTTCTAATAGCTTTTGTTATGTTTGGACCGAGGGAAAAGTGGTTAGGGGGAAATTTAATACCTTTTCTTACGACTTTTTATTTTCTTCCTTACACACAGACTCATGGTCAATTTGACGAATCATGCTCTTTTAGTCTATGAAGAGGAATTGCCCAAGAATAAAAAGTACCGGAATCACTACATTACGATTAATCGCCACTTGCAAGGTTATAAAACAGCTTTTCTGGATGATGCTTTCTGGCGTGTTATCTGCACTAGATTGAAGAAACTTATTCAGGTAAGGTAGCATGGATCAACAGGATTGGCACTTAATATACTAACCATTTATTCCTATAGGATATGGACGTTCTACTTGAGAATCAAAAATTGACTGTAGAACGAATTTTGATAATGATTCGTAATGTTTTGCAAATTCCTGCGGATCCAGAGCAAGAAATGCGGAATGATGATGATGCGAGCATCCATGATCAGGTATGAATGAAGGAAACGTTTTACATTTTATTGGCAAAGTTTTTCCTTTTGCAATATTTCATTTTGTGAAGTTTTTATTTGTCTCAGGTTCTATGGGTTATGTACACATCGGGAATTCAGGATTTACTACTTTTCATCGCATCCTCAGATACTACAAGAGAATTTTGCATGCATGTTCTAGAGGTACGTACGTACGGCACGGGTATTGGAGCGCAAAGAAAAGGAAAGGAAATCCTAAGAAATTTTGTCCTTTTTTGTTTTCTTAACCCACTTTTTCTTTTCCTTTGAATCTGAAATACATTTTTTTTTACATTTTGTGTTATAACATGGGTGAGTGAATAACTCGGTTTTTTGTAGATCATCGCATTATTTTTCCGTGAGCAAACAGGAGAACAGTTGGCAAGAACGAGTTTAGAAAGGAGTTTGTCAGAGAAAACAAAGGATGCGGCTGAGTTGGCCCAATGTCTCCACTCAGAAAGTCTCATCAAGGCTAAGAAACAAGTGTCAGGAAGGTACGTAACGGAACCCCATGTGATGTGATGGTTGATGATTGGATAGGGTGACATGTGGCCATGTCATTCTCTCAATCTGCTCGTACTACATCATTGACCTTGTTGAATTGTTTTTTACAGGAGTTTTGGTGGAACTTTTGTCGTTCAAGGGGTGGACGGTCCAAGTGGTCGAAACCTCATTTGTCACAAACCCGTTAATTCTGTCTCTGCTTTATCGCTGGACTCTACAAAGGTAGGCTCGTTCCAATTTTCTAATAATTTCTTGCATTTTCCACAACTTTTTCACTGAAAGCCTTAAATTATAAAAAAAAAGTTTTTCCTTCGTAGTATCTCGTCTGATATACTTTTACTTACTTTTGTTGACTTTAGAAAACAAAGAAAACACCAACGAACCGTCGACAAATCGTTGAGCCCACTAATACGAGAAGATCCACTCTGAGTATTCGTCTCATGTTGAAAGAATTTTGCGTTGACTTTCTCAACGGAGCGTACAATAATCTCATGAGAGTTGTAAAAGTAAGAAGAATGCTCCATCTAACAATTTTCAAATTATATTTACAAGGAAGTTCTTTCACGTTCACGTTCATGATCACATCGATCTAAAATCTCCACGTGTAACCCAACTTTTTTTCTTTTTTTTTTGAAGGATCACTTGATTAGAAGCAAAGGTCAAGAGCATGATGAAACCTATTATCTCTTTGCTATAAGATTTTTCATGGAATTTAATCGATGCCTCAATTTTAATGTCAGCCTTGTCAGGTACTTGTCTTATGAGTACTTGAATGTGTCCTAATTAAATTTTAATTTGATCATTTCATAGTGAAACTATGAATACGTCTACTTTTCATTACGTTCAAGGGCTAATTGATCATTTTCATGGGTTGATGACAACAGAAAAAGAAAAAATAACTTTGTGGAGTAAAAGAGGTCATGCTGCTCTGCGAGCTTACCAGGTAAAAATTTCATTTGATTGGATTTTGTATCCAAACCCCTTGCGTCCTTGCCTTGAATATTCATCCATCAGGGAGGTCAGGCTTTGAATGAAAATTCAAAGGCGTGGCATGGCGTGGATTGAATTGCATTTGGAATCAGAATCAGAATGATAAACTGGATTCAAGAACCCTTTTCCTTTTCCTTGCTTTGTGAAGTGTTGTAATCGGAGTGCTGGTGCTCTCCGAGACTACAATACAAAGTCGTTAGCTCTGACGTTGAAGTATTAGATGCAAAAAAAAGTAGAAGAAAACGATAGAATAGAATTTGAGCTTAGGTTCAAGTGAATAAACTAGTGGAATTCTTCCATTCTTTTGCCTTGTATTTATTCCTTGTATGCATGCACACAATAGGAACTCCTTGGATCTTTGTACGTGATGGAGAAAGTACCTGAGAGTATGGAAGCATCTCGAGGGATCCAAGCCACATTATTCTACCTGCCAGAGTATAGAGAACTATGTGTTGGACTCTTGGGTTCATACGAAGGAGCAAAGTGGTCCAGGTGCGTACTGCGTAGGTTTCTATGCGTTGTACAGGATGGAAACAATATTACCCAATACCCTTTCTCTTTTTTCTCTTTTAGGAATTACCTTTGTGATTTGGTGGATACGAATCATTTGTTTCTCAGAATGTTAGAAGCCACTACGAAGGAAAAACGAATTTTGGTGAAAGGAACCAAACGAACAAGTAAGTTCAATTAGATTTTTTTGAATTGTCGACAGGATTATTGAGTCAAATTTTGAATAATGTGTAGGAATTGGAACAAAAAGCAAGAAGAGTCGGAAATCGACAAAGAGACTTAAGAAGAATTCAGAGGATGAGTGGAATTGTTTGGAAAATGAGCTGAGAGAATTTCTGTTGAGTGACTATGAGGAAGAGATGGCGATTCCCTTTGACGCAGCTAGTGACACACCCGATGATGAACAAAAGTAGGTCTCCTTCCTTTCCTTCTAATGTTTCCTTTATATCATTGTCAATTTTGAAGTGCTCTTGGGTCCAGATAAGAGGAGAATTACTGGATTAGTCCTTTAGTCCTCATCTCAAACACACACACACACACACAATGATGGCTATTATAGCATAAAAATCTCATTTCCTCCCACCAACTAACTTCATCTTCATTTAGCTTTAGCTTTGGCTCTAATAATTCTAACATCAAGACCCATAGCCATAGCTATACAGAGAAAGTGCCGCTACTTTCTTTTCTTTCTCTCGTGAAAGTCTTTTCGTCTAAGAGCAGGCACCAAGCAATCTGCAACTGCCTTTCAAGGTGGATTTATGTTTTTTTCTTCCTCTTCCTTTCTTTTTTTTCGACTAAAGGACCCAGTGCAATTGTATTGATCATTCATTGAACTTTTATCTTTTTAAATACTAACTTGGATTCTTCTTTTCTTTTGATAGGGTCACGGCTCTAACTCGGATCGCTACTCACGTTGCCAAGAAGGAATTCAACAAGGCTATTTCATTACACCGGGCTGCAAGGTTAGTGGCAATACCACCCACAATGCTAATCATTGCCAAAGCGTCAGCGTCACAACTCATTACACTCTAATTTTTTGCATGAGTTGAGTCCATTTATAAAGAAAACTTTGTGGGAAATGGGAAAGCTAGGTATAATGGAATGCCAGCTTGCCATTTCTCTAATGTTGCCATTGCCTTTACATTCAAATTCTGTTCGTTCCTTTCCCTATGCACAGGGAGGTTTGGCCTTCTGATGATCAACTCTCAATGGAGAACGAAATTTCATCTCTCAAATCGATTTTTCTCGCAGCATCTCCACAACTTGGTAAGCCAAAATCTCTTTCCACTTGAATTGCTTCTTGCTTCTTTTTTTTTTCATTTTATTATTCACTTTATATATTTCAAAATTACATTTTGTTGGACTTGGATTCGAGGATTTTAGGAGGTTGGATAGCTTCAAACCTATACTTTATGTATAGCCTAAATTAATTATTAATTTATTATCCTACAGAGTTAAGTTATGGGCAGAGATTAGATCTGCATACACATTTACAATTTTGATGATCACTTTAAAAGGGTTAGACGACGTTGTCTCCATAGACTTACGTCGTTCCATGGGACAAGCAGAGTCAAAATATGAATGTATGTAATGCGCTGTAAGTTAATTACGCATAGTCATAAGTCTCGTGATAATGGATTTGGCACGTAGGGCCATAGGGTTTTGTTTAGTTTATATTTATGCAGAGGAGGTCCCAAAACCTGTTGAGTCTGGGATGTGTTGTCTTGTAAAATGGAAAATGAATGGTTCTCTTGAATTCAGTTGATTTTTGTTGAGTTAAACTTAACACTAGGGTGACACCCAGTTTATTGTCCCGCGTAAGGATTTTATATGGAGTAGCACACGTCTGGGTTGATGTATTGCTCAGCTTATGTGGTAAACTTGTCCATCTTCAAAATACATTCTGTTACTGATGCCAAGTTCCAACTCCTGCTGTTTCTCTTCAAGTCGTTTGTAAGACTCTTGAGTCTAAAAATCATATTAATAATAATATAAGAATCAAATTTCTAAGAAATTGGCATAGGTTTTGAAATGACGTGATTGTAGGCAATTTGGATTCGCGAAAGTGAGTTTCTGCAGCTGCAGCTGCAATGCGAAATAACATTTTGAATCTTTCATTCCGAACTGAAACTAGCACATTGTATTCCCACAAGACTGAGAACTAAACTAAACCACGTCCTAAATTCGTTGGGTTGTATACTCAATAATTCAGATTTGAAATGGAATTGCTTGCTCCAGTATTACGTTAAGGCCAAGGCGTCTGGTCTGGTTGTATTATTAAGCCTTTGCCTTGCCTTGCCTTTGTGCAAGCTGCGTGGGTTCTTATCTACGTTTGCAAACGCCTGGGCTGCATTGAATTCGTCATTCAAAGTTTAAAAATCCTTGTGCTGTGTATTATGTTCATGGGAAGAATAAGACTTTGGAAACACTGTGTTCTGTAATCCGTGCCCAAGTTTTGAGTCTAGTCTGGATAATAGATGAGAAAGGTTGGGCAGCTGAGAACAAGTCCAGCTGACTGACTTTTCTTCATAAGAATAGAAAGGCAAGGCAAGGCAGCATTTCATATAAATTGTAATAGCTTGGCTCTCTAGGGCCAAAAACATTCTTACCTCAGTTCCACTATTCCCATTCCTTCGTCGTCTTCGGACAAAACGTCCACCATTGAGACGGAAAAATATGAGACCAAGAAATAGAAGTATGAGTACAGAGAGTGTACAAGTTCCAGCTGAAATCAGGATTGTTTTGAGAATGAGATTTCTATTTCCATTTTCTTCTCCTTCAGCCGCCGCAGCCGCCTTTAGGTGCATTTTTGGTGGAAGTTTCTGCTGTAAGAAAGAAAGAAAAAATCAAATCAGTTCAAGTTGACTTAAATAAGCCATTTCTTATGAATTGAATTGGGAAATCTGCAAGGCGCAGAGTACTACTACGTAATGGACGGACATTCAGTTCTTTTCCTTCCTTATGCATGGGTGGGTACGCGTAGGCTCAGAGGAATTTGGAGAATTTTATTGATCTTCCAAGAATTCAATCTAAATTAAGGCTCTTCTTCCTTCTCCGCCTACGACGATCTGTCTGTGGTAGATTGGTGGACACAGACAGGAGATTGCCTAGTCAGGCAATGGCAAACCAGGTTTTGGATTAAATTTTCTCCTTTTCTCTCATCTTTAGTAATAAATTCGCCAAGTCGTGATTTTTTTGGGTCTTTGCTTCAACCAAAGAAAAAAAGCAAGCATAAAATAAAACTTGGCAGTGTCTACGTATGGTTAGCAATTTTTAGAGGATAGTTTGGGTCTAATAGTATTAAAATTATTTTCTTAGTAGTATTTTTCTTCTAAAATATTCAAATGTACATTTTAACCAAGTTAAATCGAAGAGTAAATGGAAAAGAACTCAATTCAATTCAAACTTTTGAAATTACAAAGTTTTGAGTAGTAGAAATTCTCTAGGGGTTAAATTTGAAGGCCTGCCTAGCCTAAAACCCCCTGAGGTCGCCACTCTGAGGTAATCGTAACCCTTTCACTCCTCTTTTTGAGAGCTAAAGAAGTAGGCAGTCGTCTGAGCCTGAGTTGAGAGATTACATCCGAGAACCAAGCAAGCAGCAGTCATAGGAGAAAAAAAAGAGTGAAAGAATGAGATATCTAAAGCTTTAAGCTTAAATGCAAAGTCAGGTTACTACTGCCACTACTACGACTACGACTACTTTTCTTCTTAATTTTTCTTCTAAAATATTCAAATGTACATTTTAACCAAGTTAAATCGAAGAGTAAATGGAAAAGAACTCAATTCAATTCAAAACTTTTGAAATTACAAAGTTTTGAGTAGTTGTAATTCTCTAGGGGTTAAATTTGAAGCCCTGCCTAGCCTAAAACCCCCTGAGGTCGCCACTCTGAGGTAATCGTAACCCTTTCACTCCTCTTTTTGAGAGCTAAAGAAGTAGGCAGTCGTCTGAGTCTGAGTTGAGAGATTACATCCGAGAACCAAGGAAGCAGCAGTCATAGGAAAAAAAAGAGTGAAAGAATGAGATATCTAAAGCTTTAAGCTTAAATGCAAAGTCAGGTTACTACTGCCACTACTACGACTACGACTACTTTTCTTCTTCTTTTTTTCCTTCTTCTTTTGATTATTGATCTTTCTTTATTGCCTCGAGCTCCTAAAGTGCAATGCGGGACGGAGATGAAATCGAGATAGGTGCATGCCATGAAAAAAAAGAGTGAAAGAATGAGATATCTAAAGCTTTAAGCTTAAATGCAAAGTCAGGTTACTACTGCCACTACTACGACTACGACTACTTTTCTTCTTTTTTTCCTTCTTCTTTTGATTATTGATCTTTCTTTATTGCCTCGAGCTCCTAAAGTGCAATGCGGGATGGAGATGAAATCGAGATAGGTGCATGCCATGGCATGGCATGGCATGGCATTTCCTAATATTGAACTTGAGGACGGAAAATTTTTAACATACGACTAGACTGGGGAATGACAAAGGAGCCGAACCCAAGTGCTCCTAGCTAACTTCAACCTCATCCTTGGTCCTAGTCTCTAAATCAATACGTTAAATTTTCCTAATATAAAATTGATTCGCAATCTTGGGTATTTTTTTTGCTTAAATCTGAAACAGCTGTAGTTCTAGGAGCAATGACTGGGAGGTTTTCAATTTCATTGACTTCCTGAGGCGCGTCTAGCCTAGCCACAAAATACGCTTGTATTGCGTCTCTAAGATTGCATTGATCGTTTTTATATATCTCTACAACACAACATTGTAGCTACCGACCACCGTTGTTCCTTCATCAACAACATAACTTTTTTAGATTAGATTTCCAATTTGTCCTATGCTTTTGCTTTGCTTTGCCTTAGCGGGTGGTTTGGTTAGTCGAAAAGAAAGTAGTTGTGCTGACTGTGTTGCTCAGCTCAAGTAATTCATTTTTGGTGGAATTGGAAAGAAAAAGCGAAGGTAACTTTGAGCAAATTATTTTGAGATTGGAAGGAAAGTTTTTTTCGTACTGCTTTTTTTTGGGAGAAATTTGATTTGAAAGGAAGGAAAAGGGTTATTCACTTTCGATTACAAATGAAACCAGTTCTAAAAAAAATTGGCAATCTTAGAAATATAGGGTATTTTTGCATTGCAATTATTTTTGACCTAATTTGACTAAGGCAAAGTGAGTCTAAAATTTCATTTTCTATGTAAAGGTTTGAGTAATTTGACTAAGAATTTTATTTGATGTTCTTTTCCCTTTTGACTTTCTTTTGACAGCCAAGGCCACGGGGCACGTTAAGGACGGCCTTGGCTTGGAATTTCTTTTGAGTTGTTAGCGCCCCACATTAAACTATATGTACATGAATATTAAGAGGGATGATAAAGCTCAATTTATTTCTCTTCGTTGAAGGGAATGCTCCAGGGAGCTGTTAAGTGATTCTTGGACTAAGTTTCAAGGAAAGAAGAAGAGAAGTTTCCCTTTTCTGTCCTCCCTCGTGCGTGTTGGGGTTTAAGAGGCTATTTCTACGACCCCATAGCCATGCCATGGCCCTAACCGTAATGGTTTGATATGTAGATGTAGAGTCAGAATCAAAGAAGACATTACGTACGTCTTCTTCTTTCCTCCCCATGCCATGCCATGGCATGAGATGGAGATAAGGACATTAGAATAGTTGTCCAGGGGTGTTCAAGACTTTCTTAACTAACCGATGGATGGGAAATGAAAGTTTAGATAAAATGAACTCTACGTGTTAAGCCTAGCCTAGCCACCAAAAAATAAGGACATTAGAATAGTCGTCCAGGGGTGTTCAAGACTTTCTTAACTAACCGATGGATGGGAAATGAAAGTTTAGATAAAATGAACTCTACGTGTTAAGCCTAGCCACCAAAAGTGTAGTTAAAGGTAAAGGTGATGGTAACGTTGAGGTTCAAGTCTTAAGACAAGAGAAAGAGTGTTTGGACGTACGGACGGACTTTGTGTGTATAGAAAAAATAGGAAAGCAAAGCAAAGTGACTCACATGAATCCTCCCCTTGGCAAAATCATCATCATCTTGTTCCTGGGCCTGGGCCTTTGCAGGAGGAGCACCCGACATATCTGCCGGAAATCCATCAATCGATCCTCGCAGCAGCACTGGCAGTTCAGGCTCTTCCCCACCAACATCTTCATTTGTCGAGGAGGACGATTTCCTTTTCTTTTCTTCAAAATAAGAAGAGGTCGAGGTAGGAAAAGTTGGACTTGGACTTGGGCTTGGATGACTATGACTCTCCTGCTGTGCCAGTGCCATCGTCGTTGTGGTGAGAAGAAGAAATAAGAAGTTGAGAAGTTGAGTGGATGCAGCAGCAGCAGCAGAGAAATGAATGAAAAGAAAGAAAAGAGATGATCAGAAGAAGTAGACGAAAAAATAGGTTGAAAAATAACATTTTCCCTCTGTTTTTTCTTTTGCAGAGAGAGAGAACGACATGATTTCATGGTTCATGATGAGGTTTTACTTAGCAGCAGCAGAGAAATGAATGAAAAGAAAAAGAAAAGAGATGATCAGAAGAAGAAGACGAAAAAATAGGTTGAAAAATAACATTTTCCCTCTGTTTTTTCTTTTGCAGAGAGAGAGAACGACATGATTTCATGGTTCATGATGAGGTTTTACTTTCATAGTGTAACGACGTACGGGCCTAAGTATTTGGGAGGAAAGGGAAGGGAAGGATTGTCGTGTCAATACGGCGGCTACAGCTACAGCCTTGCCTTGCCTTGCCTATGCGTTCCCTATGTCAAATGAGATGAGGAAAGTGGAAAGACCTCGCCTTGCCTTGGCTTGCCATTAGAATACTCAACGGAAGAGAGAATGAGAATGAGAGCGTGACTTGTGGATGAAAATACTTTTATGGAAAAATGAAAAGCTATCTTATGACATTCACAAACCCAAGAGTAGACTTAACAAAGAAAGTTGAAACTCCCACTTCCAACTCAAAGGAAATAGAACGACATGATTTCATGGTTCATGATGAGGTTTTACTTTCATAGTGTAACGACGTACGGAGCGGACATATTTCGGAGGAAAGGGAAGGCAAGGATTGTCGTGTCAATACGGCTACAGCCGTGCCTATGCGTTCTCTATGTCAAATGAGATGAGGAAACTGGAAAGACCTCGCCTTGCCATTAGAATACTCAACGGAAGAGAGAATGAGAATGAGAGCGTGACTTGTGGATGAAAATACTTTTATGGAAAAGGGAAAAGCTATCTTATGACATTCACAAACCCAAGAGTAGACTTAACAAAGAAAGTTGAAACTCCCACTTCCAACTCAAAGGAAATGTACACTACATTACTTGATTTGGTTTATTTGCTGCTGCTGCTGTTGCTGCTAAGGCAAGGCAAGGTATTCTACAGATTTTCTCCTGCCTACCCTCAGATTCATGGAAATGACGCTAATTTAGTTAGGGCGTGATTCCTCTCCTGTCTTGTCCTGAGTACCCTAATGATTTCTCATGAATTTGACTGACTGTGTTTCACAGCAGCAGCAGCAGCAGCGTTGAAATGAATTAATGATTTGGCTTCCCTGAGTTGGCAGGAGGCTGGCTGGCTGGCTGGCAGAGTGGTTTAAAAGGTTCAAACCTTTCAAAGGGTGGGAAATTTATACTTT
>WJEZ01000410.1:0-29281 GCA_009869925.1 Thalassaphorura encarpata
ACCTATAATAGCATTATACCCTGTATTCATTTCATTGAAAACAATTATTGCGTAATAATGACTAATGAGTCCTGCTAAGTTGAAATAATACAGACAATAAATTAAAATTTGAGGGGAAAAGGTTCAAGTGAAATTCCTGACTCATTTCAATGAAGAAGCAAAACTCGCAAACATATGTGCAGATGAAAGGTACAAGTAAAGCGCGTGTGAGCGAGCTGAGCATTGACGGCGATGACCATGCGTTGCTCTTGTCAAAAAGTAAAATATTTTTTTTCTCAGTCAAGGTATAATATCACCTTTCGTTTCGAACTGAACACGTTGAACATTAAGCTGGTCTTAAGGCAATCATAATATATGCAAAATTCCCAATACTTCTCGTGTGCTTTGTTGAACATGATATCGGCCTGCGTGAGATTCTTATTGAATGGAAGGTTAGGTGCAGAACTGTCTTGAGAATGAGCAACGCCTGACGCCCCTGCGAAGAGATGCATTCAAATTTCAAATCCAAATTTTGCATTCTCATTCCGACACATGTTTTGTGCCAATACCCAATCCATATCACAAACCATATGACAGCTGGACATGGATATGGATACATCAGGGTCATGTGTATATATTCCAATATTTCTGTAATATTTGCACGGCATGCTTGACTCATTTCCGCTAAATGAAAATAAAATTTGTACTTGGAACCCTTCAAAAGGTAAACTTGAAGTGAAATGTTCAATGCTCATCAGCTTTTATTATTCTATTGTAATTAATTAATGTCATTGGACTTGAAATGAATGACATAACATGAATACTTTTATTCTTTCCGTTTGTTTTTGGGTATACCGTGCACAAAAACAATCAAATGCTTTCATCCAACATATAATCCACTCACCCATTCAATTCAATATTTTGTCTATGAATGTTTTCGGCAACTGCCCAAGACCCAAGCAAGGATTAACAAGGTTACTTCCACGTCGTGTGGTCCGTCTGAGCAGGTCATCTTCATTTCCTGAAGAATCATAAAAGGTAACTACAAGACTTACGTATAAGTATAAAAGGAACATATTTTGTAATTAGTTTTCTTCCTTCACCGTTTAAATGTAAGATCTAAAATCTTCCCCCATCCCGTAAAATCAACAAACAGAGCTAACTACTTTTAAAATCGTCACCAAACAGTGCCTTACAGGATACGACAATTTCAAGTCTTAGTGTGTGCTTCGTAATTATTTGTTAGTTTTTGTCTACTGTGAGGTGAATAAATACGATTAGTGAAAATAAAAATACATTCACGCAGCTAAACCATTTATTCAAATTCTTAGAACCAATCCATGAAGCGTAAACTCGGATACACATTTTAATACAGTTCGTGCAGCCCATGATTAAACTTCCTCATTCAATGTGAGTAATGCTTGAGATTCTTTTGCTTACTTTCTTAATTTCCTTTACAACTCAGGACGCTTGGGAAACCGCTTGCCTTACATACTATCGAGATAGCTCACATGGATGAATGCACAAGTCTTCCAACTAAAGCTCTTCAATCTAATTCCCAAACGGTCAAAGACAAAAATTTGACATACTACCTGAACCACAAAAAATTCTCATGTAAGACAAGTCAAGCAGCTGGTATAAAACAAATTGATGTTGCAATAAAGGTTTTCATAGTACAAAAATTAATTTTTAAACATTTACTGGAACTTGTTTTACACAGACGTTGTTGATCCAAATCAGACGTTTACAAATTATTTTATTCATTTTATGTTAGCAAGTAATTGAACGAAGATTCATACAATTTTCTTAATAACCCATCAAATTCATGCATTCTAAATTTTTAGAGTAATTCAACAAGTGCACCGATCTGAGAACTAGGGCAATTGCTTCTCTATCATGACATTTTTACGATATAAGATCCTACAACATACTGAATACACAATCATACAGGCCCAACAATTTCAACTAACATCAGAATTTTTATTTGCAATACCTACGCTTTGATGGGAGGGAAGTCAGGGATGGCATGGTTTTTTGGCATGAAATTACTTAAAATTCAATCAACCATACAAACTTAATGCTTTATAACTTAAGTTACTGCAGCAAGGATGGAAAAATTGAATGTGATTTCTGTTAAAATGAATAATAAAAAATAAGCATTGAACTCAGATTATGTTACTAACCAAGCACACGAAAACCACAAAGCTTAAGATAAACTGTATATATTTGACAATTGTGGACAAGAATATAGATTTTAACGGTGATTCCACGATTGACAATGAATGCTCTAAATCCCGAGACTTTATATTATAGTAGGATGAAAGTTTTTCATTCACGCTTCGCTTTGAAATGACATCCTAATCGACAGCACTCACATTTGATACTTATATCTTAAGCTGTAATCCTAATTTCTATAAGGAGCTTCATTAGCTTTACAACATCTTAACTTTCGTTAATTCTAACGAATCCTAGATTTTGCCGATCATTGTCTTCATAAAGCATATAGGAACGTTTTCGTTTGGTTTGATTTAGCAAAATTGTTTAATTAGTCGATAAGTCGATCCAAGTATTCAGAACCCAGGCGTATTTTGGTTCTATGTTGTATATATAGAAATCGTAGTTATAAGTCAAGTTTATTTACACAGTTTCTTCCTTATGTAGTACAAGTAGCCTGTGCTGCATGAGCAATGCTGCTGAATCGTGATTAGTTAGGCACTGTACTCAAGTACTCGCTCGTTCAGGGAGAGGGAACACACAGAATCTTAATCATATTGGCATGATTCGGTGGTTCTATTATGAGTAGGCCATTCAGTCTTAGCTAATAAAAACTTCCCGGGTAAAATTGGAATAATCCAGTCATAGAATTTTAAGAAAAATTATTTATTATTTGTATTTAAAAAAGTACGTTTGAGTTTGACACAATTCAACCTGCCGGCAGCATACCTGACAGTTTTAAAGAAAAAAAGACATACTTTCAGCCACTAACCAATAAAACACACCATTATGCCGTGCGAAATGCTACTACTTGGCTTGACCAAAGATTACAATGTACGTGCTAGCTTGGCATCATGTAGCGTTTGCATTGTTGTAAACAGTGAATTTGGTCCACTTTTCTTTTATCAATTGATGTCCAATCTCATGTACTTACTATCTCAGCTACAGCTTGCATTGAAAAGAAATCACGTACATACCATCCCTGCTTACTGACTTCATGTGATATACAACAGAAGATTAGGTAGGGTGAAATGATAAAGATGATGGAGGTGAGATGTTGTTTAAAGTAGGAAGGAAGATTAAAGTAGGAAGGAAGAAACTCCTCCAAAGTGGTGTTTAGCTTAGTTTTCAACTTGAACTTGACAGAACGACTTGGTCTCTTCTGGTATTAAAATATACAACTTTTTAGAGGCTTTTGAAAATTAAAATTAGTTTCTAACAGGGAAATTCTTCTAGAATTAGGGCAAGTGGAACGAAACAATTTTTGACTTCTTGGACTGGCCTAAATACAAACCAATTCGCTCTTTTCATCCCACGCTTGATTTTTACTTCCTAGAAATTAAGTGAAAATTTAACTGCTGAAATACAGGGAGAAATTTGAATTGTTTACGCCTCAAAGTATAGCCACCCTGTCAGTTTTTTTGTATTGAGTTTCTAATTATGTTTCATTTCCTCACTTGCAGATTGTGCTCACGCTTCAGTATTAGATTCAGACGACTTACATTACTTTGAAGCTAGTAAATAAATTTTTCACGGCATTGCTTACTCGTGGGAATTGGAATCATGCGTCAAATATTGGCATCTTTCTTCGCAGGTAAGGAATATATATAATTTGTTCTTTTATATGAATAACTTTACACTGAGTTCTCTATTAATTTGACAAATGTATGGCAATCCTGTTCAAAAGTTATTGGCATGGTTCTACGAGTAATTATTGTTTGCCCTTCTCGTGCCACATTCAAACACTATATTTCAGCGCGAGTTGAATTTAATATTACAGAATCAATAGAAAGACAGAAGTAAAAGTTTAATGAGAAAAGTTTTTCGCAATGACATCTGCTACCTGGATAACATCTCAGCTAGTCATGGCAAACCCGAGTCGGGTACTACTGCTAGGTAGGACAGGACATATTGCGTCGTTCGGTTTCTAATATTCAGGTCACACCATGCTAGAATTGTGTAGGAATTTTCACATTTCAGGAAAATAAGTTCAGTATGTAGTCTACGAACAGCAAATGTCTTTCCTCCGTCGTCATGTAACTCCCAATCATATACTATTTCTGACACCACTATTTACTCAACAGTCTTCTTTTTGCAATGTTATCAAAACAAATCCGGTAGCAAGCCTGTGTTCAATCATGCTTTCTCTCTTCGTCTATTACCTTGGTGACGTTTGAGCTTTCTACTTCCCAACCTCAAATTCATGAACTAAGTCGTATGACGTCTTTCATTTTCTGATTCGAGGAGAATTACTGAATGTATAATGAATCCAACAGGCTTTGATTTACTAAGCAAGATAAAAGTAGGTAACGATAAGAAAAGTTAGGAAATATTTATGGAAAGCTAGCAAACCTACTAATTTATTGCATAGGAATTTCATTCGAGTCTTCATTTCATAGCATTTTTCGGGCAGTACAGATTACTGGCTTTTGCTGTCTGAATATTAGAATTTCATTATTTTGATTGATTTGTGAGTGGGATCAAAATATAAATTATAACGAATTTTTCAATAGCAAGAAAGAATCCATTATTGTCAATTTCATTCGAGTCTTCATTTCATAGCATTTTTCGGGCAGTACAGATTACTGGCTTTTGCTGTCTGAATATTAGAATTTCATTATTTTGATTGATTTGTGAATTGGATCAAAATATATATTATAATGAATTTTTCACTAGCAAGAAATAATTCATTATTGTCAATTTTTCCATTACCCGGTGTTATAGTCAAATACGCTTTTAATTTACAGACTGGTTTTGTATGGCTTAAGAGAGACCAGTTGATTTGTTAACCAATCACGAACATTATTTCTGCATGTTTCTATTAAAGAGAATCTCACCTCTGAATTTATTATTTTTACCTCGCCCTTGAATAGCTGTAACTTTGTGCTACGGGTAATACGGTACAAGATATTCTTGTTAAACCCAGAGAGATCGGACCAGATGGTCTTGAAAGGTGAATTTTCTCTCTCCTCTAAGCAATGCGAGTAGTATAGTTTGCATCTGATGGAAACTTGTGACTTGATTGTCTCTAGTTAAAATGTCATGGACGGCACAGAAACGAGACTGTACATGGCGTACAGTATTGATTTCGTTGTTTCGAACTGCTATCACATTCGACAAACGCAATATATTATTACCAGTAAAAGATGAATCGATACCTCTTCAAATAATTGTTTTAAGAACATGCACGCCATAACGCTCCGAACACATCCATAAAACCTTCTAAAATCCAAAAAGGTTCAATAAACCTCACCAAGATAATACAAGTCTGGATACTTAAATTCAGTTCTCTTCCGGGTAAAGACTTTCCGATATTAATTCAGGTTTTAGGAATTATAAATTAACTAGTTCTGGCATCAAATTGTATCGCCATTTCATTTAACTTTTTGAAAGTTGTCCTTGCATCAATATTCCGGAATCACTGTACATGGATGTACCATCGACTTTATGTTCACTGGCCGAGCTAAGGACGGGACTAAATTAACTTGTTCGCCTTTGGGGCAATTTGAAATATTAATTCATCATAGTTATACCTGCTGACGGTTGCCTGAAATGATTCACAGAGCGTCGGATGGTTGGGCCCAATTGGGATGCACTACTCGTGCATTTGTTTGTTTTGAAGATTTGGTTATTAAGTATTAGTAGTGCCGGAAAGTTATTGTGGCGTAGCGTAGTGCAATTTGAATGCATTTTTTGCCTACATTTTGTTGACATTAGGGCAACAGGTAGGCTTTCCCATATGCGAATAATTCTATGCAATCGGTGCTTCAATGCTTGCGTGCATATTTACCATGATCTGCTCTCTGTGTGAACCAATTTCAGGTGTCCTTGACTAAGACACGAAGGAAATGGTGATGACCGCTCAATGCATGCTACAATCACAATAGAAGGTTAAATTAACCCTGTGTGAATAATTCTGTCATAATCAGTGGTTCAGAAGTTAATGACTTAGTTTTAAAAACATTACTTGCAAATTCATCAGCTCAATTGCAATATTTATATTTGATGAAGAATCTAGTGATATCTTGTCTCAAAATTTGCAATGAAATTATTGAAATATAAAATTCTAAATGAATAGGTTGGTTTAATTAAAACGATTCACACTGCAAGACATCGAACATAAAGGCACAACCTGTTGTGATAAAATTATGCTTGCCGAATTCTAGTTCGAGTTATTTCTGGATTCAGTGAAGCTGCTTTTTTTGCTTCTTATCTTTATTCTGCAATGAACTCAGGGAATGCATAGAATCTTTACATGTGCAAAGGTCATAGGTGAAGATCAAAGACAGGACGTAAATATTGAGCTTCAGATCTCTTCTTGTATTCATGCTCCATCACACTATAATTGAAATGTTATTTTGCTCCGATTTTCTTTACAAAATTTGAATTGTTGATCCTTCCGGAGTAAATGGCATGTAATTCGCATACGACTTGGGTGAATACCATGTACAACCCTGTTCCAAAAGTTAATTTTAATCAAGTGAAGAGTTCATCAAAGTGTCCTTTCATGCTGATATATTAACCGACCACGCGTTTACGTCGTGGGATGTCTCAAAGGTGCATGACATTTGCTTGGGGTACAATTCATTCTGATTAGTTTTAATTCTAAAAAGTTAAACAAGCAATACATCGCTCAAGCCTTCTCTTCGTAAAAAGCATCTCAACTTCTCATTTGATTTGATAAATAAAAGAAAATAAATGAGCCAAAAGAGAAGTAACTGCTTGGCAAGAGTAGCTTTTGTACCAAATTACAGCAAAGGCAAACCCTTGGACCTGCTATCCTATCAATTCTATTTTTAAGTTCCGGTTTAACTATTGAAATTGTGTCATGGTGTTCTAGTCTTCTGCCTATTCATACAGAGTACAACCAATGCAGACGTCGTTTAGTTATACCAAGTTATCTGCATTGTCTAGTTTTTGTGTTAAGCCCACGACTACTTGCTAAGCATTAATAACCATGTAAGTAAAAATACTCAAAATTACACTATCGCTTTATAATAAATCTATTGAAGTTGGAGCTACTCTTCTTAAGGCACTCAGAACCAGACAGTTCTAAAATTCGGTCTAAAAGTCTTAGACGCCCACCATTAGCTAGCTTAACATAGAATTTAGAAACAACAAAGAGGGAAAGATATTTCCGTGCAAAGGGAAAATTGCTTTACGGCTAATATCTTCTTAATAGCGACATAAGGACTCAACATGCGATCATTTTATATCTGGATGCTCTAAGCGTAACAGAGTACACATATTTGTATCCTTCTTAAATTCGTTACGCAAGAGACACCGAAAACGCATGTTATGACTCACAAGAGAGAAATGAATTTTTACTTGAATTTTCTCCATCCATTTCCAAGCAACTGGACATGTAAATCGGAATCACAGGCATTTAGTAATGATTTGCATTGAAACATGTAATACAAGTAGCAATAAATTGTTTCTCTGAAGTCAGAATGTAAGGACGTTCGGTATGTAGAGGTAATTTGGATACTGGAATAGCCGACCAGTACAAATGTTCCAGTTTTATGTGGAATGAAAGCTGGAGTTCTAACCAGAGGGTTTGTTCCCAAGAGAATCTGGTTGAATGTGTTGCTTCTGACAGTTAGTGTAGTTTCGCAGTACTTGGCTGCATGAATGCTACATTTTGTGGCAAAGCTTCTTCAGCGCAGGGAAGAAGGAACTGCAAGCAAAGACATCGGCTGTGAAAGGTGAACTAAGGTTTAGTCAGCCAGTTGCCAGTGACAAGTCTCGAAGACTCTAACCCTACGATCCTAACTTTCGATCGCTCTGTTCAAGTTAGAATCCACGAAAACTATAGGTCAGACCATTTTGACTTTTGATTTTGTCGAAAGACTTGTTTTAATGAAATCGACTGACCAGAGCAGAGTCCACACTCGCGTTGGAACTCGGCAGGAGAGCGTGCAGAGCGTCCTTGCCTCCTGAAAGCACCCCTAAACTATACCATTGCTTTTGTTTGTACTATTTAACAACTGCTCTGATCCCAGTCCTAACTCATTAATAAAAGGAGCAACCTCATTGCGTGAGTTTGTCAGTTGGTGAGAGGGATTTGTCTTTCATACCCGAATTGAATCGTTGGTCGTGACAGTGTAATATTAACAGTTGACAGTTTATGGTTAGCCGGCATCCGGAACGGAAATAAAAATCAAGATAGCCTTTACAAAAAGTTCTCTAATCATCTCACAACGTTCAACCTTTGACATTTAAACACCCAACCGGTACATTACATCCCATTTACGCTTCACTTTCTTTACTAACTAATATATTCATCATAATTATACTTTTTCCACTTCTGTTTTAATTCTAACGCTGCCTAATTTTACTGATTGTCTGAATAATGCTAAGCAGTTTTGAATCCCGATCTGATCAGCATGCTAGTCGGAAGTCTTTCTTCTAACCGTAAAAGCTCTGATTCTTCAGAATTATTTCCTAGTATAATTGAGCCGACTTCAATTTCTCGGGTTGGGGATTCTTTTAGCAGTGAAAGCGATTCATACTCAAATTCTACACGATTACCATTTATTCAACATGTTGCTTCTGTCCATGCTTATAATCATATTCCCAGTGATGGCACAATTACAAGAACGTCAAAGTCGAACTATGGAGAATTTCAAATTAACAAGGAATAATACGTCAACGTCTGAATTACCCGTGTTTCTAACCCGAAGACCCACACTAAATGTTATTGGCCTTTCGGGAGGGCTAAGTACTAATTCTAGCAATAATAGCTTGCCTGAATTTCCTACGCCAGTTATAAAGCCACCACCTGGTGAAAATAGCAAAGGCTTTAACCCTACTAATAATTCACTTCTTTTAATTGAGAAGAACTATAAATCCTCAAATCCAAATACTGAACCCATGCCGTCTTCTTCTCGTCTTTTAGACCTATTCACAATGGGGAAAATCCAAGAATTTCGGGACAAAGTGAGTGCAAGTAAGGTGACGCAAAAGGACATTTGGAGATGCTTGGCTGCCGAGTTCTTTGGGACATTTATTTTAGTCCTTGTTGGATGCGGAAGTGTTGTCCACATTAAATCAGTGGATGCGGACGGGAAAGAAACTGGCGAAGCACCGACATTGTTGGGTGCAGCTTTAACTTTTGGTCTCCTAGTCGCCACGCTTGCTGAGGTCAGTAAAAATTTATTCAAATTGTTCAATTTTATTATTTTCATTCGATTTAGTCAAACTTTAATTTATGTATATCTCAATGATTTTGAAATTCTGGAATTATAACATTTTCGAAAATTCTTGTGAAAATTAAGCGTATACCTTTCAAAATTGCATTTTACTGCTACAGAAAAGCACCTGATTTAATGTGTGGTGTGAACTGAAACAGGTTGGATCGATGAGAATGTTATGTGATAAAAATGTCAGGTAGCAGCGTAATGACTATTTGATTTTGATTAGCGGTTTATCAGAGTGAGACAGGGAACAGTTCCATCCATCCGTGTTTATTTGGACGAGAATCAATCACTTCATTAATGGACAAATAACTCTGAAAGACTGCACCCAAATTTAATAGTGATTTATTGTGTTTTAATCAACTCCACTATTGAGTAGGAAATGGTATGAGTCCATACCACGCATAGGTAGTGGAAGTAAAAAATAAGTTAATTGACTACCGATGACAATATTTTCCATACGCGCAGTCCGTAGTTGATTCTGATTATTAGACATTATTAGATTTATACGACATTGTCATATGATCTATTATTGTCGTCGTTATTTTTTATGGATTTAATAGATGTTCTGTCAATACATTATTACTGGTTAGGCTAGGTCTTGCCATTTAATCAAAGTCTCTTGACTGTTCAGAATAACTGAAAGGGGATTCGATTCGAAGAGACTTAACATAAATCCCCCGGCTATTAATTTATTATTAATTTCATAGTATTAGTATTACATATAATAAAATTATCGTAATTTTTATTGTGGCCAGGAAAAAGCACCACATAATCACATAACCCAAAGTTGATTTAGTCATTTGGCAAATTCATACAACAGTTTAATATTCCAGAGCTTATTATATTGATGCATATTTAAACCAAATTACAATACTCGCATTCGCATTGCTTCCAACAAAATACAAATTTCGCTTCTTCAAGCTTAGCCTCTAGTGTTTGAAGAAAACAGTAATGATTGTTTCAGCTTGATACAGTAACAGTAACTTAAAATTTTCAAGAGGGGCAAATATTAGAAAACAGGGCACATAATAATTCCTTGTTGGTCATATAAAATTGGAGACACTTTTCCTTCTTTAACCTTCGGGGATTTTTGTCTTCAGTTTTGACGTTCATTAATTACATAAGCATGTGAGTAGACCTTCGGTCCAATTTTTATTTATTTTCGTTACCTCCAAGTAAAATGCTAGAGGCTAAAATATAAAATAAAGTCATTCCTTTCCATCTGCAACCTTGAGCACTGTGTACAACGTAAGTTTGATATTACAGGATTATTTAATAATATTGCGTATGCTTTTTTGGCCTGAATGTAAATAACGGGAATCGAAAGGGGAGAAATTGTCTACAAGAGGAAGGAAAACCATGTGTTTTTAATGTTTTGTTGTGCTCTGACTTGGTTTTAGATATCTGGTTTGATTATTCATGAAATTGTTCCCTTTTCCCATTATTACTATACAACTCGGAGTGTATTTTGATGTAAAATTCGAATATGATCATTAATGTATAAACTGTTCAATTCCTTTCCTTAGTTCTCGTCGCACCCCTGAGAAACAAGAAACCTTAGGTTACAGTCCTAATCAATCATTCATATGCTTATTTATTTTTCAGGGGCATGAGGAAATTACATTAAACGAATTAAGGCACTTATGAGAGAAATTGCTGTAATGGAATTTGTGACATTGTACCATGATTACGACATAGTGAGAGAGAATTTCCCCAAGCATTATGAATGTAGGGAGTTTTCTTTGTTGAGGGATATCCGTTCCTACACTATATTACACAATACTAATAGATTTTAAATAAATTCTTAATTGGCTATTTACATTAGCATTCAAAAGTTTCAGCGGTCAACAATCCAAATTATTAAAATTGCAATTGAAATACTATTCAAATTAAATGATTCAGGTAAATTAGCAATATTCGTTGAGCTAATTATCATACTATGTGAGATTGTAGGAATTCAATGTAATTTGACCAGTCGTTGTCATCAATAATGGTGCTAAATTTTTTTCTTGCATGACTGTCAAACCCTGTCATTAAATTAACTAAAATCACCTAGGCCCAGATCCAGATAATTCTCCTATTTATGATGCCATAATTGGCTCGGGTCACACTTTACAAAAAACGAAACCTGCAGGGTATCTCTTCCGCTTACCTCATGCCACAACACATCCAACCATTATTAGATTTTAGTATCTCCGGACTTTGATCGAAATCAGTGTACGTTAATAGGATGAAATGATTTTAATTGAACGTGCCACTGTTTCGGTTACATGTGTTACATTAGTAACTGTAACTTACATTAGTGAAATTCCATCAAGTATCTCGTCAACTTTTACCCGTATCTAAAATTAGTTTGGTTGAATAACATAGTATGAATACTTCGTGTATTCGGCTTATAAGCATTTCAGGTTCAAAATTAGAATTATTTTTCTCATGTCGGTCTCAGTATGTAGTTTTAATGCATTTATTCGAAACATATTCA
Organism: Thalassaphorura encarpata; assembly: GCA_009869925.1. NCBI lineage: Eukaryota > Metazoa > Arthropoda > Collembola > Poduromorpha > Onychiuridae > Thalassaphorura > Thalassaphorura encarpata. Next base: position 11,875 of record WJEZ01000410.1, read on the forward strand.
TTGTACGTATGATAGATTTTTAACTCAGATTAGAGTTAGCTGACAACGTGGGAAATTTGCTTAGAGTTCTCGAAAAGTAATAATTATTCAAAAATAGCATCGCTTCGCTGGATGTATTGATTATTTACGAAAGTGTAAATAATGTTGTAGACGTAAAAAACCATCAAGAACAAATTACTGTCTGAACAGTGTGAGATGATGAACTCTTGGTGACGTTTTCAAATTATTTTAGGGCAATCTAATTATGCTAAGGCGAAGGGTGACTGACAGGCTCTCATTGCCATACGTGTTTTGCAGGTGATTGGAGTGATTAGGCAAATTCAATCCGTCACTCATTCACTCGCTCACCTATTCATTCACCCAGCTGTAGAGGTAGAATCAAATGAACAATTATGGCGCACCCTATCTAATGACAATTTTGTAATATGTGCTGTCCAACCCGTGAGTCATTAACAGTGAATTGAAATATAAAGGATACAAGCTAATTTAAAATGTGTCCCGATGTGATCTACACAAAGCAATGGCCTGGTCAGGGTTAAACCCTATAGTATATATGGAGGAGCGCACTATGACCACATACAAATTGTAAATTAGCTTTTAATTTACAAAATAGTTTTTATTTCATTGCCAATGGAGTAGTAGTAATAGGTAATCCAAAATAACACGAACAGGAATTAGATTAACTCGCGAATAGCCTTGCTTTGCAAAAATCGATAAAAAGTTTTGTTTAGGTTACCGAAATAGAAAAGTCCCCGTGAAATCTCTACTCTGCTCTATCCTGTATAAGCTGGAATTATTATTCTGAACCACAGAGTTTGGATCAGTTGTGTCCATGCCTGTGGTTTTTAGTACAATAAATTCGCCTAAGAAAGATCCCCAAGATGTCCAGCATGTTTGAGTCTCTTTTAGAATAAAATGTCAAGGAATTAATAAAAATCTGATGGAATCCTAGAAATTCGGCAACCGGGACTCAAATTTTATGATTCCCAATACTTCTGCCTTGAACAAGGCGTGTACAACTATTTCATAAAGGAAAGTTGACCATGACCCCGGACTAAATTGAGTTTTTGTTTTGCACTGTCAGTAATTATAGTGCCGGTTGTGAAGGTGCATTACGTTATTCTATATGGAAGTGCAAAGAGCACAATATTTCAATTAGGTTTAGAGCGTGAAGAGTGAAAAAATTGTCTTGCCTTTTACGACAAATTGCTCAAATTGAGTTCAAGGGTTCAACGAAAGTAAATACTGGGTTTATCATAACATAACAGTGCAGATGCACACGGGATGCGAATTCGAAGGAAAAGGTGTATGTTATGTTATGACTCGGGCTTGACTACCTGTTGAATGGAGAGCAATATTAGTTGTATTGTGTTGTTGTTGGGAGTTGGGACTGACTGAAGGATGGATGAAACAATGCAAATTTGAGATAGTAACTTCAGATATGTTGATAAGACCCGACACAACAATACAATTACGACCTGACGCACTCAGGTCCATTTGTTCTTCTAAATAGGAGATGCCGTACATATTGTAGAGTCAAGATTAGTGGAAAGCTTTCGAAGGAAGTCCAGATAAAGTAGTGGTTGCCTTCTTATTTCTATTCATATCTTAAAATGGGGTTTTGTTTTACTTGTCCCACATTTTGATGTCAGAGTCATCTTGAAACAAGATAAACAGGGGCTCAAATCGAGCTTATTTTGAGCAATATTCAGCCCACTTTAAGTTTTTGTCTAAGGTTGTTTGAGATTTATGTCCTGATTTGGAGTCCTCTACGTGTTATAACAAAGGCATCTTAATTACCCCAAAACACATGTAAATGAAAACATTAATCAATTGGCCAAAATCAAAATAAATAATTCTAGGAAGTTTCTGTTAACATACCTGCGTTATGGTTATTTTTCCCATAGAATTACAGTATAATTTCGTTTTAATGTGGTAGAATTTGCAGGGAATTTTCAGAACTTATTTTATAAGGCACTAATGAAATGACTAGGTTAAGCGTTAGACCAATCACTGTGCATAACAACACAATTCAAGTGTCAGCGTCACTTTCCATTTCATTGGTTCTATAAGATGACACTTGTAAATGAAGTCTTAAGTGTTTCACACGTGGGGGTATTGCAAGTCTAGGTCGAAATTCGCAAGGCTTTGTCAAATTCAGATATGGGACCTGGCTGAGTAAACAAAAATGGGTAGTATAGGGTAGGACTCTGAGAATAGGCAGGATTAAGAGTTAGAGAGACACGACCCTGCAGAAATAAAGGAATAGTCCACCCGTCGTCATCACTCAACATTATAAAAACATCAATCATTAAGACTCTAAAAGGCTAAGGTCTCTCACCGCCCCAAGAAAATTGTCGCGCACAGCTGGATATACAACTAGCCGAAATGCACAAGTAGTATTTCAATGTGAAATGGATATGCAAATAAATCTTTACTGTAAAACTTAAAAATGCTTATTAGGGTTATAATGTTATATTTTTTTACTTGCTTCTACTATTTCTTGGCTTTAATTCAATTTTAATATAAATCTTCATTTTCTTTCTCTTTCAGACGATTGGCCACGTGAGCGGGTGTCATATCAATCCAGCAGTATGTCAATAAAAAGTTCAAAGTTTTAATAATTTCCATTCTCATATCAATTTTTTAATCACCAGGTTACAATTGCTATGCTAGTGTCTGGACGAATTCAGGTGTTGAAGGCTGGCCTCTACATCATTGTACAATGCGTGGCAGCTATTGTGGGAATTGCAGTACTAAAGGTGAAGACACTTCAATTTGAACTAACTCACCCAAGGCACGCACTGTATAGTCAGTCGAGTTCATTAATAATTGTACTGTTCGGCTCGGCATCTTAATTTTATCACTACACCAAGTCATACATGTATAAAACGCTTGACCTGGTATTGCGTAACTCTATCATTGGTCATTTCACTTGTTTTAATGCCCTGCATTTTTGGAAGATCGTAACAAAGACATTAGATGAACGGAGAAGCTTTTGATAGATAGATAGATGTTTGTCTGACTTCAAAACTCCTTAAGTCGTAATTAAGGGATTTGAAATGATAACGTGTAAATGAGGCTGAGTTTTACAGACGGTGTCAACCTTTTTACAAAAATTATTTCTTTCCTAATCTTAATAATTCCTAACCTAAAAGAATGTAGTTCTTTTGAATCGCTGCGACAAATTCGTGCCTATTAATAGCAATGCACTTGGATACATTCAGCATCGTTCGACCTCTCATTAAAGTTGACAAGATATTCTAATGTGTTCTGCATTTAATAAGTAGAGGGTTAAATTGTATATCATTCTGAACAGAGAGCTTCGAATGGAGTAGTAATAATATTATTATTTGATTCCCGAGTCGAGTAGTGGTGCAACAAATCCGTGCCAGTGAACAGTTCATACATTACAAGATCAGTCAGACCCTTGACTTAGAGTTTGTTAAGTGTAATAGGAGTGACTTGCATATTATCTTGTCAACTACTCGGTTAAAATTCCTAGTCATGACTCTTGAATCAGTCCATTGTCATTGCATTGGTAGGATTAATTAAAACCTCTGCTTTTTATTCAATTCGACTTGGTTGTGGGATGAAAGTGATACTCAGAGAACGGGTTTTGAGATTTGGTTTTTCATTAGTATATATTTTGGTGTATAATTATTTTTAATTATTATAAAACGAACAATGGCATCATATAACTCAGATTTACCTTTTATTGATATTTAAGTCCTTCATACAGATGGAAGATTATTTCTGAGACAGAAAAGATTTGGTCTATTTTAAGTCGTATTTGTACGCCAGAACGGACGAAGGCTCGGTAATGGCTTACAGGATACATTAAGACTTTACACACCAAAGAAAGCTTAGCCTTAAAATGAGTTGTATAGTTGTAATGAGTGGACCTATTATTTAATTACTTTATTCATTATAGGCATTGACACCTGGCGATACTTCGGAATTAAATTTTGGATACACTACCCTGGCTAAGGATATGACCGAATTGCAAGGATTTGGAGTGGAGTTTATGATAACATTCGTACTTCTCATAATTATATTTGCTGTCACAGACGAGCATCGAAGGGATTTAAAGGGCTCAGCCCCTCTTGCAATTGGATTGGCCCTAGCAGCCCTCGTATTATATGGTGTAAGTATAAGTACTAAGAAAAGTGCTAGTAAAGTTTCTTAAGATGTTAAAGTTAAAGCATTAACTAAGGTAATATTTTATTTAATATTGAGAGAAAATTCAATAAATTAATTTTGTTATGAAGGGCCCACTTACCGGCGCTGGAATGAATCCTGCACGTGTATTAGGACCATGTGTCATTCTTGGAAAATTCGAAAGCCATTGGTTATACTGGGTTGGTCCAATCGGAGGAGCCGTGACTGCTGCAGCCGTTTATCAGGGCGTTTTCCGCGCAGCCAGACCTGAGGAAGTTGAAGCTGTTGATTTGGCTTTGGAAAGAAAATCTCGGGAGAGGGAAGCTGTCAAAATTAATGGTGCTGTACCACCAGTTTAATCCTGCTAGGGGAAATCGGCGTATAGTAATTTATTTTTCTACGGAAGTGAAATCCTTACTTTACTTACTTGGACCAGTGTTACTTACAGTCTTACAGGAGTAATGAACAGAACAGCCTGTAATAGATCATTACCAGTTGCATGTGTGTCTCTTTAGGTTTAAATCAAATATTTATATTAAGTAGGAGAAACCGTCACAAATTAATGTCAAATAAATGTTAAGCGTTCGAATTAGGTAAAATGAATTTATATTAAGTTTTAAGACTTTAAAGGTACTCACTCAATCTTATAAAATCATCTTTGCCATCTTCTGTTGAGGCAAAGTCAGACTTAGATCTGTCACTGTAATACTTGAATTATAATTTAGAATACTTGACAATCGAATTATTTTAGTTCGGATAGATATCTGGAATGGCAACAACTTGTCATAATTATGTTTACTCATTAGAATATTTCGATAAAGTGTGAGTAAAATCTCATAATTAATTTTATAGGCTTCTTCGAAGAGAGCAATGAATTTTCTTACAGGTGTTGTCGTGATCATTTTGAAAAGTTCATCAATTTTATTGGTTACAAAAATTAGGCATCAAAATTAAATAATTTGTTAAAACTCATCATTTACACGTGTATAAAATGCAGCAATAACGAAAAGCAAACGTTTTTAAAAAATAGTTAAATCTTCAACAATGCGCGATCGATGTAAATTGTGATGAAATGGACCTCAGGGACTTCATCTTGATAAACATATACAACAGTTAACCCTCCGATTTTGTGACACACTGATGCAATTTTCTCGGATTCTCCTCGACACCATGTACAAATCTTGGTCACTTTGCTTTTATTTAAGAAGGTCAGAAACATGGAAGCGGTGAAGTAATAGTTCCTCCCTTGTGGGTTGATGAACGACACTTCTTTGAGGTTTTTTAGATTCTCCGCTATCCAATTAATATCTTCATTGCTTATTGGACCTTTGAAAAAGAGATTCGTTAAGCTACGTGGCAATTCAAAAATATTCAAGGCAGCATAATTCAAAGGAATGAATAGTTCCAGGATCTCCAGGTTTGAACAATTTTTCAGTAGTCCACAATTAAAATTAGTATCCGAAGTACTAATTAAACCAAAGGAATTCAACGTCCCTGAGCTCTGTGTGAGGGCTAGTTCGACTGATTCGAAAACTGTCCCACAAACAACGAGCTTGTCGAGCTTCTTTTGACACCGCGTCAGGTACAATCCTGGATATTAAAATTGAGCTTAATTATTTGTCAGTTTGGATTAAACATGTTTAAGGACTTCTGATTACCTAAATTGAATGGAATAATCCCTTCCAGACTCGAGAATTTAATTGTCAACTCCTGCAGTTGAACTTTATTGAGTCTTTCAATCAAGCGTTGCATATTAATGGCGTCATAAATAACGACATCCAGGTCAAGTGATGATATAACTTTCGGGACTTTCATTCTTAAAATCCGTAATGTTTTGATGATGCTTTGAAATTAATTCAAACATGGCCACATATTCCTCAGCAAAAAATTTTCCTTCGTAAGGCAATTGGGATTCCCAGTCAAAATGAATTGTGTTCAACGTTGGAAAATAAACAGAATAAGCAAAGTCGCAAAATACTTTCGTTTGTTTTCTGTGAGATTCTTGGACACACATCTAAATCAAATAAATGTTCATAAGTCGTATCGTGGTACACCTTTAGGCAATATTTACCCGAAATTCTCGGAGATAATCAAATTTTGACGACTGAAGTACAAAGCTATTAGCCGCCTTCAGAGATCCAGCAGAAAATTGTAGTCCTCGTAATTCAGTACAATGTTTCAGCAAATGAGTCGAAGAAGGATTCAACAGAGACTCGACAGTAATGGTTTTTACTCTCTTTGTAAATCCACTTCGGGAAGAAGAAATGGTCAGCTGAGTTTTAAAATCTTGTAGGATTAAGTGATTCAGCTCATTCTGAGATGGTACGATCCATTTGATTGTTTCATCATTAAATGGGACTTCGAAATGCATTCTAAAATCTACAATGGCGCGCCATTTGTCACAAACTAGCCTTGCTTGCTTCTTCTCATTCAGTTGAAGAAGATTCAGAATCATATCAATTATCTGTGCAAGTTACAATTTCAAATTAATCTTTCCAAACGTAAAATTCAATGTCATATCCTCAATATTTGAATTCATGAATTAGTTCCTGGGGCATTGTGCGAACTGGGGAGATCTCAAAGCTATTTTTCAAACATACCTCGTTACAAAGGGTCTCCATTTTATGTTTCTTCTCTGATTGACATCCGCTTGACTATAATTTACAATGAGAATTGAGCGTTCTGGCTCAGCAACCTTTCAAGTTGTTGTAAACAATTATTGATACCATGGCATCATTACAACATAACTCAATTAAAACTTAAATAGATAAATTATGAAGATTTCATTGATCATTTTAAACTAAACGATAGTGAATAACTATATAACGGCCTTCGTGATTCGACCAATATCAAGCTTAGTTGTTTACAAAATGCGAAGACAACGTGGCATTAATTGAACATCATCATATTAGTATATCGATATCAAATATGATTTCAGATTTATTGAAGAAAAAATAAAAGTTCCCTAATGTATTACTGCAGTAGTAATTTCGGTAGCGCTTTGTTGTTTTTATGGGTAGTCATTCGTTCATACATACAATTAATTCTTATTTTTCGGCGAAATCCTCATTGGTCAAAATATCTGCTGGTTCGATTTTAAACTCAGCCTTCCTGGACATTCCTTCACTGTCAGAACTACTGTCGTCATCATATCCATCAGGTTCTTTATCAATGTGATGTGACACTAGGTTTGATTCTTCTGCGTCCTTTCGTTCCGTAGCCCGAGCAGGGTTCTCTAGCTCTTCATTAATCCAATACGTATACAAATTTGTTGTAGAACCTTCCGGAGATGTAAGTGTCACAGAAATTTCAGGGATCTATTCGAGAAAAATAATAGTTAAAAAACTGCACCTAATTAATTGTTCTGTACACAGACCTCTCTGTGTTGCTTAAGATCGGGAAAGACAAAATGAAAGACTCTTCTGATGAAGCCTGTGAAGCGATTCCACGTGAACTTTATTCGCAGGCACATTCTCTGACAACAAGAAAGCTTAGGGCGTATGAATTTTTTAGTTTGTTTAATTGGATAATCTCCTTCTCCGTAATGTAAGTCAGTAGACTCTTCCTCGTAACCAAAAACTCTGGCTAACCAACCAGGCGTAAACGAAGTTGAAGGAAATGAGGATAATAATTTTTCATCCTCTTTGCTAATCACAGCTGGATGAAAATCCGTGCAAGGGCGTGAAAGTGGAAATATAATATTTCGTGCTGTATGAATGTTGGTCTGAATTATTTTCTCCACGACTCCATCTTGTAAATTTGTAAATAGTGGTCCAACATTTGATTCTTCCAAGTCGTCTAATCGTCCACCCAATAGACTTCTAAGATAATCCATTCGTTCTGTTCGAGTAGTCAGACAAACATATTCCCCGTACATGTCGTTGAAATCAGCCTCCAGTACTGATACGAAAGCGAAATCTTATGTTAGATATGTATAGAACAATTTGCGCACAGTTGTTCTAATTATAAATAACCTTTCTGATGTATATTCATGTTAACTTTACAATATACAGGAGTTCCACCGTCAAACTCAACTTGATGTACAGTAAAATATCTTGGTTCAACCATTTCGACGGGCTTGGCCTTGGCCGAATAGAATTTATCAATTTGCGGAGAGTCAAATATGAATGAATTTACACTCATAGTTTGTAATTTGTCGGGAACCCTTGTGTTGAATTTATTATCTATCATGTCTTCATCACCGAGTCGAATTCTTGGAAACATGGAATGATTAACCGATTCATAAACTGATCGATCTGTATTTTTCAATTGATCACTGTGTCCAAAGCCAAAGGCTCCATCTAAGTCAATGATGAATATTATGTACTTTCTGAATCAAATATATCAGGTATTCAAGTGCATGCACAAGTCTACGTTCATACAGGCAAATGCATATTCGTAGATCACACTTCCAGCCATCAGACCCTCAGCCCACATTTTCTTAGACTCAATCCCATGAACATTTCGAACCATTCCATAGATGTGCGTCTCCTTTGTTCCAATAATGTAATGAAATTCAGGAACTTGAAATGCCCAAAGTTCAAATCGTAATTTGTTTCGGTAATCCTCACGTTGTTCAGAAAACTACTTAAAAAAGGTAAATTATGTTTATATGAAGTATGCAAATATATATAATCAAAATCTACCAACTACCTCAATAGTGAAATAAATAATAGAGTCCATTCGAATTCTATGGCGAGTGTCTGACTGGACAACTTTAGACATTCGACGATTGATTCCTATTGATACTAGACAATAGAAAAACATGGGAGCACGCGCATCGAATTCTAGTATTAATCGGCACATGTTAAAATTGATTGATGATAGTAAAGTAAAGAATGCTTCATTAAAATTTAAATACTTGTAACTCGGACGGATATATTGGAAAGTTCCAGAATATGTATAGCGATAACACCTAGCGGGGAACCCTGCACTTTAATATCGCTTTCGGCAGGAGTATATCTGAAACGGTCAAAATCGATGTTATCTGCTTCCCTTTCGACCAGAGATTTCCGAAGCTGTATGTCTCTTCTGTGATTCCTGTGTGGTCGAGGGAGATGTACCAGAGCCTCACGTCCGGGATGTGCCGATGGAGGTCGAGGCTGTAACTTCGACAGAATTGGCTTCCTTCCCTTAAACATTGTAGTGGTTGGTATTTCAGATTCAAGCAATCAAATATTATACCCCGTCAGCTAACACCAGACTATACATGCAAACATGTCATTACTTCGACTCTATTAACTGAAAAGTATAGCCTGAGTAGAATTTTCAACAAAAACAAAGTAGTGGTATAGGGTGCTAAGGAAATCTTATTTTGAAACAGTTTTATCTGTTAAAGACAAATTAATTCGTGATGGCTGTAGATTTCATCTGAGTTTACTTAAACTTATGTCGAATCTGTAATTTAATAAGATTTTCGCCAAATTTAATTTCAGAACTGTTTAGATTTAGAATGACTACATTCTGTGAATTAGCCAGGAAGAAAAAGAATCAACGGAGATCCCATTTCATAAGACGCCGTTCATTCAGGTCGCAGGAACAAATAGGTCTTGTAATGTGGTGTTCAAAATTTACAAGAGACGCAAATTCATTTGAGTTTTATTTTAATCTGGCAGCCAGATCGCTTCAATTTCTATTTTAGTATTAATTTTTTGGAGAATTTCGATAGTTCTATGAAGCTCAGTTCCAATCTTAAATTGTGCAACAAACTAAATATTCGGTACATTTGACTTCATTCGTGCATCGGGCAGAAGAACTTTGAATGTTCAGGAACATCTTGGGTTGCCCCAGAAATGGTAAATAGGAAAATTGACTTTTGATCCATAAACATATTTTGAGCTGTTTCAAATCTCGCAAAAAATAAGTTCCATGCTTCAGGTTCATGTTTAAGAAAATTAAAACAATATTCTATTAGTTATTCATGTCTACAGAAAATTTACCGCAGCTTATCTGAAATGACAAAACCGATTAATTCTAATGACAAGAAGAATCATCATATAGCAAAGGAATCTCCTACCGCTGAAGGTTATGGTAGTAACAATACGTTCTTGAAAACGACCCATAGCCCGCCTGTAGTGGTGAATCAACAGGAGGGTAGATTGAGCGTCATATCTGCCGAATCCGTACATTCTCATCCTTCAAATCTGAAGCAAACAGAACAACGTAATTCTACTCACTCGTCAAATTCAAGTAATAACAATGATGATCTCTGCTGAAATTCTAATTCGAGCTATACTCAAATATGAATTTATTCATGTAAGTTTCAGTTAAGGAAGAAAACAGCTTCATTAAAGCATGGAAGGGAATTTTTGCTGATGATAAAGATTATGGTCAAATAGATGATAGGTAATTCGAATAACTACGTATAGCTTGAAGTTTCCAATCATAGGTATATATTAACGAGCTAATCTTCAATTCGATTATTACATATTTACCCTTAGTATTATGCAAGCAGTCTCAAAAGGAGTACATGTCGGAGATTCAATTTCCGGATTATCGGGGTAAGGTTTGCAGAAAATTGTTCATTTTAGTTCCAAATCAATTAATGTATGACTTAAAGAGCCAGTGACTTGTGGATACCAAAATCTGGGACACAAGAAACGGACGTGTCGATTTACTCAATCATTCCAGGTGGTATATCTATAAACACAGGTGAGATTGAAAATTCAAACCATGTTAATTTAATCCATGATTCACTTAATTAAGAATTTTGCCAGATCTAAAGAATGTGCCCTCCAAACAGAAGAGGTATGTTGTTTGGATTTTTAATGATAAGAATTTGTCATGAACATTTTTAATGGATAGAAAGCCAGGAAACCGACTGAAACGGCGCCATATACTCCCCTGCGGAAGTAAGTACACAATAGCCAAGGAAAAACTCTTCTCCGCAACTCATCGGGTAGAAAATTATTACGATCACATTGTGAAGGACTTGGAAGACTTAGAAGCAGAATTTGCTTTTGACATTCCATCATCATTTTCGGAAGAATTAAACATCATCGGAGCTCAAATATGGTTTGCTACATTTGCTATGAGCAGACAAATAAGTGAGCAAAATATGGTCTCAGCGGATATAGCGAAATGGCAAACCCTGTACAAAAATTTGGTGAAAGAATCAAAATGGTTGCAAAAGATGATTGGTACGTTGGAGACCATAACATCTACATTTTCGGAATCTGGTTTAGAAGCTATTCGCTCCATGAAAAAAATTTCCACGGGCTCACCAGAAACAGACTTGGCTGCAGATCGAATGGATAGTGAAATATGGAAAGGCCCAGAAAAATCACCCGTAACAGATTTAGTTGTCCGAGCCATGATGCACCATAAGGTTTGGGAAAATAGATTTGCTTCAAGGCTCAAAGGAGTAACTCCAAGTATGGATTATATGATAAGTGGACCTGATAATTTAAAGAGTCGCAGAAGTGTAGACATCTTTATGCGAAATGTTACAAAAGCTGGTTGGGTCAATTTCCAAGTTCATTTTGATCCAAAAGGTCGAATTGATTTAATTGAGGAAGTTGTGCAACAAGTTATTCATGGTATAAGCAACATTCGAAAAATTCTGCCAAGGATTGTTAAGAAATTTAAAAGTGGGTTTGGAGGCTGTACGTTCTCTCCTTCGTGTATTCCATGGCTGAAAAAAATGAATACTTGTGTTAAAGTAATCACCGCCCATAATTCCTACAACCAAATGGACAGAGAGATTGTACGGCTTCAAATATTCTGCGCTGAAACATATCTGAAAAATATTATTATTCGTGGAAGCTTAATTCAAAGTCAAGTTCAAAATATTGCTGAAACAGTTGCAATATGCTGTCAATTTTTGGAGAGCTCACATTTTTTTCGAGTCCCAGGAAGTGAAAATCTAGCGGAACTGGGCAAAGAGGGTTCCAAAAACCTTTCCAAACCTTATGATGACTGTAAATTTTTTCTTAATGATTATTTACTTGCTCTCAAGCAGGTGCCAATTAGGTACGGTATGGTTGAATATATTCTCATGTAAGTTTTGAGAGCGTATATTAATCGAAAATATAAATCAGTACTAATTACTTACAATATACCATCTGTTAACAGCCACAGAATTTCAACTTCACGTCAACACTCTGGTGCCAACTTCAACGGGCCGCTATTTATAAAAGTAAGAAATGTGGTTTGGCTTTCACATTTGGCTAATGTGAACAAGAAAAATTACTAACTTATTTTTTTAGATTCGCTAAACCGGACATGGGCCTGGAAATACAAGCAACTAATACCTAGTGATACTAAACTAAACTTGAATTAAATTAGTTTTGTCCGAATACAAAGTAATTATCAGTGTCACTTGATTTGATTGATTAATAATTTTATTGCACTGTCAGACCTGTTTCAAAAATTACATGCAAGGCTTCGTATGAATTTTAATTATTTTACTGGAGGAAGACCTTTGTGTGGCCAGGTTAAGATTTCTTGATAGAGAGATTCTCCAGGACATTCTGTAGCCCTAACATCTCGATGACCCAATAACGTGTAGTTAGATTGGATATGGTTAAATCCCAATCCACACTCAATTAAAGCTTTCGCAGCCTCCAACTGAATAGGTGGTGGCAGTGAAACTAAACAATAACGAGTACATTTGTAAGTAAAAAGAAACTGCGTTGTTGAGATTGCTAAACTCACCTGTGAAATCCCCCATTAAACAAATGCCGATGCTTTTATCATTAAAATTAGGAGCATGGGCTCCAACCCGATTCCAGCTCCTTCCCTGATAAGCATTTCCATCTCCTCCAATTAGAAAACTGGAATTGTTCAACAAACAATGATATACAAATTCCAACATAAAATTAAGAATAGTAGTTACCTATATCCAATATCATCCCATCCATTTCCGTCCATGTGCAAATCCTGGATTTCCCGTACTGCCAATATACAAGTCTCAATGCTGGAGCAAGCAGTCATATATGAATGATGTATAACTGTGTATGGAACAGGCGTCTGCATGGTCGCAATGGATTTTGGAGGACGTGCACCCCATTCCGCTCGAGTTATTATCAACGGACAAGCTGACAAAGTTAAAATTTTCAAATTGACTGGAAATTAGGAAAACTCAAATTAGTTACCATTCAATCGACCATGATCTTCCAAGGGTAGGCTTATTGCATTAATCAAAAACGAAATAAAAATTGCGAGTCCCAACATTGCACGATAACTTTTAAACATAAGGAATGCTGCAATGAATTTACAGGAGAGCCTGGTTTTCAGTTGTACGCGAGCTATTTGACGAGTGCTTACTACTTTAAATGTGATTTTTTTAGTTAAAGAGTTTAATCAGAAGTATTTATGTTATCATATTCAATAAATAATTGTTATATACTACTAAATACTATGCTATGCGACAGCTGATCCACCACTTGTTAAGCATTCACTAAAAATAATTTAACATAGGCCTCCATCCACTAGATGAACCTGTCTGAACTGGACAGAACGAAACATATAATCACAGTCAGCTTATTATGCTACTAAAAATCGATTAACGCATTAAGTGTTCGTGTTGCCACTCTGAAGAATAGGGATTTCGCAATTCACTGAGAGTGTCGAGTGTGTGTAGCCTAGTATGCCTTGATATGTCTGGTTCAATCAGATTTCTATTTGAGTGACATATTTCACTCTGCATTTCCAAACAGATTTCCAGAATTAACACGTGACAGGTTACACTGAAAATACATTATTGATATTATTCATTAAAACTTCTAGCATCACTTACAAAATAGCACGCAGCAATAAACTCACAGATTCAAACTGAATGAAATCGAGTTATGATACGATAGTATAAGCGAAACTGGCCAAATGTCAGAGAAAAACTACCGTAGCCGTTGTATCACTTTCACTGTACTAATACCTTACAACCTTCCCGTAATAATCTTAAGAATTTTGCCATTTTGGGGGGTTGCTTTACTCGAGTCGCCTGTAATATCCCGTTTAATAATACAAGCCGCAGCAAAGAGAGGAAAATTAATTTAATAAAATTATCTAAAAGAACAGAGTTCACTTCTGTCATCCACATCTTTTGTCCCTTTAACTTATCATCTACCACTTAAACACTTAACCGGGAAGGTTAACCTTATTACTCCACAGAGTTATATCTTTAATTATATATGTGGGTGGGCAGTATGTGTTCTAAATAAAGCCGTTCTTATAATAAATCATGTTATTTGCTGCATTGTAAGCCATAGGGGAAAAGTTATTTAAATTATGAAAGCCTGATATTATTAGTGTCTTGTTTATAATTAGACTCTTCCCCATGAACTATTTTGTTTTCCATTGCAGCATTAAAATTACATACAGCTTAAAAACACGCTAGGAATTTTTCACATGGTATGTAATAGTTAATTACTACAATAAAAAAGATCATACAATCTGGGTGGAGTAGTTAGAAATAATTCTATTTTTAATATTGCATGCTGCCTCTTTGCATGACGTTAGTCGAAGGTGAGCTATTATTTCCAGGTGAACAACACGTTCCGATGAATTAATGAGAAAGGTATAGCTTAGCACGTGTTAATCATTGGTCATGTTATCAGGACTATTAAAAGTTTTCAGTATCTTGAAATGCGGTATGTTCATGCAATTATTAATCAGGTTATTTCTTTTGACTTTAAATGCCGCCCGATGTAATCAAAGTCCATAAACCCGGAAAGATCTCAACGTAGGGCTTTTGCGTTGAATAACTAACAAAAATCATTTTTATGACATGACATATTTTCAAGAATTTATATAGCGAGGCAGATAAGCATAAATTATTTCAATGTTATCGATAATTAATTATGGATTGTAGCGTTTGAAAAGCCGGCAGTGCTACGAAGTGTGAAGAAGAGTTTGTGTGAGCAAAGAGAGTAAGATTTCACCTTGTATAGCTGAAAACATCATTACATTACAGCCTTGACCGTGCACGAGTGAAGCGCAAATAATTAATTTTCCATATCCACAAATCATATCCCAATTTGAAGAAGGCGTACTAAAATCTTATGTAAGTCTTCAGGCTAATAATTTTTATGATAATCAGTAATTAATTTTGAGCACTGCCTTTTAAAGGTACTACTCTTAGTCATACTCTAAAAGAAAAACTTAGAATTGGCTTCGTCACTGAGGCCGAGTTATTAGAATTTTGAGTAAGTCTTCAATCAAATCCTTAATTGCGTTTACGCATACACTGCGTGGGGGTTTCCGTCGAGAAGCGAACACTCCTAAGACTTAATCAGAAAGACTCAGACAGAACTAAAGACAAAAACAACTCGTTGAATTGTACTAGCTTTTTTACTCAGCTGCAATGCCAATGTGAAGTATCGTGATGATGTTGAAGAATGTACCCTGAGCATAGAATGGCTTTCATGCTAAGCGCTAGCTAGGAAAGTTAGTGCTGATGCTTTTTATTTTACACCACATTGTAATACTACCTTTGGTTTCACGTTCATTAAATCCAGCCAGTCAAGCTCAAGTTGAGTCAGTTTGTTCAGGGCGAAAGTACTTTCTGCTTCTGTGACTGTTTGTGTGTGAGCAAATTTTAATTTCCAGGACAGGGACCCCTTCATATTGCGTAAGTGTTTCTGATAAGTTAATTAAGGTAACAAAAGTCCCTCTACAAAAGTAGTAGATTTGAAACGCAATTGAAATTATTCGGAAAATTTTGAATGGATCGTACTTTTTTCATCTTAACTTTTTAATGCTGCAACTGTGCTGGGCGATTTTATAATTATCGCGTTTTTAGTGCAGCTGAATAATGTAACGAATTCTGAAGTCGTGAAATTTGGCTACATGTTCCTCAAAAATAGTGAAAGCAATACAATATGCGTCGAAGAGGAAACGCTTCTCACCCTATTACGTTAGCAGCATGGCAAACTTTACTAGTTGAGTATTTGTACATACGACAGTACCAGTTAAGTGTATTGATCGCAAAATCAATATAAATATATAAATATAAATTCACAATCTGTAGAGACTTGTATATAAACTGGACGGAAGGGTGGAAAATATCAGACTTAATTTAACTGAAGGCAGTAGAACCGAATTAGTTGTAAGGTTCTCAGTGTAGAGTAAAAATGCTTAGGAAATCATGAACAATTTAATACAGGAAAGCTATTAGCGTTTTTTATTCTTAGTTGCAGTTGTCCAGATAAATAAATCTAATTCTGGAAGGAGGTACAGGTCAAACAAAGCCATGAGTGTTCTATTCAGTTGAATGCACCCTAAAATTCTGTAGCTTCACGATTTCAGTCTCGGAAAACGAAGTCGCGAATTTCGAGTGCAAATTGAAAACATTTATTTGAACAAACTCTCCATCTCCAGGTCGTTGGATTTTATTGGGAAGGGAGCATAACTTATTTTAATTGGGGTACCTAACAGCCCAGTATGCAAACAGGAAGCAAATGTTAGCGCCAATGCACTGTCTGGAATTGTGGCCGTTGATATCGTACTTGGTGGGCTTGCGTAGAGGATGTGGTTTTTAGATTAGTTAAGCCATTATTCTTAATAAAAAAGATGATTCGTGGCTAGGGTTGACTGCATCATTATTGAACTCAGAAAGGAACAGATTGCCTCAATGCTTTCATTCCTACTATGAACCAATGGACTAATAAGTTTATTTTAATTTTTATTCATTTTACGTTATGAGTGATGAGTCCTTTCAACCCACACAACAGGGCGGTGAAGGAAGTTCAGTTAGACTTAGTCTTTCAGTCCTACGAATGCAACGGTACAGCATTCAAGCATTTTTCAGCCAGGAGACTGACAAATGGAAACTCTTCCTACGACTATTATAATATAATCATATAAATTCAATTTTCTTTCTACCAAATCCAAGTCGGACCGTTGCAAGATTCACACTTTGCAAGTCTAGGCAATTAACTCAAAATGTCTTTTAATCTGTCGGCCCCATCAAGTCATGGACAAAAGATCTTTCTTTTTCAACTTTTCTCAAAGCGACAGAGAAACATGAGCGTCAAATTCTATCTTAATTGGAGCTATTAAGCATGGACCTCCGAAACTCGGATATTTGCTAGTTAAAATCAAGTATCGTAAAATCGCTCTGATCATTTATCTCACGGTGGTCATTTAGTTTGGGCGTTTGAGCAAGTCCTGGCGACTGGCATGGAGTATCTTTATTGCATATCCGGGATTACTTGCGCTAAGTCCAGACTTATTTAACAAAGGGTTGTTCAGGCTTATTTTTTATGCTCTATGCCGAGGCATTTATTGAACTTATTCATAAAATATA
>WJEZ01000411.1:0-29236 GCA_009869925.1 Thalassaphorura encarpata
AATGTCTCTTGTTCATCAGCTTCAAATTGGTTTTATTCATCAATTGGGTCAATCAAGGTTGGACGGTTCTTCAGCCCCTTTGAGGGATTTGTACGATTTTCTCCATTCTTTCGCCCAAAGTTTGCAACTTGAAGTATTGTATTCCCAAGTTCTTAAATTATGCCGAGATCGGTTAGGTGATTATCTTACGATAGAGGAATACACTGTCGGTCAATCTCTCGTACTTGGATATTGGAGGTAAAATACATTTTGAATTTACTTTCTGTTATTTAAATGAATTTACGGAATTTTAAATTTTGTACAGGGAATTAACAACTCGTGACCCACGGGCAGAATTGGGATACAGAGTAATAGTATCTGTGGATTTAATTGATCGAGCTCAACCCTTGGGAGTTACACATCAACCGCCGTTACCACCTGACGAAGTCATTCAATCAGCCGAAGGTCTTACTACGAACCAATTTGAAAAAATCCTTGTTCAAACGGTATACTTGAGAAGTAAAATAAGATTGGCAGAATTAAGCAAGGAAATTGAGTTGGACTTGTCTGTTGAGTGCACATTGACGGGATCTCCACCTGTCCTCAGTATTCCAGTCCTTGCTCATTGTATTCGGTACGAAAATGAAATATTTGGAATTATATTTGTATTCTTCTATATTTTTAATATACGTATTTTAGATCCGAGCAATTATTCGTGACTGTAAACATTCACACGGGGAGTTTTATTGTCCATGTTCCACAAGTCGATAGTTCTCCTCCTGTCGTTAGCGAAATCCAGCAACTTTTGAATTCACCGATACAAGAGAATATTTTAGATCCGAGCAATTATTTGTGACTGTAAACATTCACACGGGGAGTTTTATTGTCCATGTTCCACAAGTCGATAGTTCTCCTCCTGTCGTTAGCGAAATCCAGCAACTTTTGAATTCACCGATACAAGAGAAGAATAAATTGAAGACACTAATTTCTCAACTCAGATATTGGATAACAGAGCGACGGTGTGAAAAGACTTTGCAACATTTGCCTGCTTGTGCTGGGGATCGAATCAGTTTGCTTAGATGGGATGATCATCCAATTCTAAGCAAAATTGGACCTAACCGGCTCATTGTAAAATTTCAAAAACATCCCTACGCAATTTTGGTGAGTGGAAATTAAAATTTTTGCTTAAATTTTTTACTAAATTGGTTTTTGCGCTCAGATTGTTGAATTCAAAGAAAAGGAAGACAGTCATAGTGAAATGGATTATTTTTTCTACTTAATTATTGTTAAAAAAGCATCAGCTGATGAAAGTGAGGATCTTCCAGTAGCAGCCTCAACTGGTGGTTCTATTCCAAAATTCTTTTTGAGGCCAACGGCTGTAATTCCATTGGATACTTTCTGTTGTACTCATGGACCTTACACTGAAGTTGATGGTGAAGTTGTAAATTTTACTATTTATTATATCGTATTTATTATATTTTCGTATTTTATTTCAGTCGTTGAACCAAGTGATCGAATATTTGGGAAAAGAAAACTTGAAGTCCTTTCTGGATTGAAACCTGGAGAATTTAGTACAAAGAGACAAAAACATCCTGCTTATTTTGTTCCAGAAATAGCTCATATTGTTGCATTCTGTGATGAGCGACTACCTTTTGCTTTGTTGACAACTGAGGTACACAATAAATTGTCTTTGTAGCTGAATTTCTGTACTTACCATACGCATATTTGAAATAGTTCACAGCCAGAGGAATCCTTCATGATGGAATTAGTGAAGAAGCCAATGGAACTTCTCTTCGCGTTGCAGTCCTTCGTTTTCCTATGAATTTAGCAGGTATTCCTGAGCCCACGATGATTCGACTACATCGGAGGTTAGAACGAGCAGTCATGAGGTCACAAGTTCAACTCAAAGGATTTCGGACATGGAACTTTGAAATGAAATTTAAGACACCAATCATGTAAGTGTCCATTCCATTGGATAGGCACGACCCAGAGTATAGAAAATTATTTGAATTTTTTATTATCGCAGGTGCAAAAATACTGGAGCTGAGAAACCATTGCATTTCACATATGAAATGTGTGTGACTGCAGATGATAGTATCCCAAAACTAGTTGACATGTGTTTGAATGAATGGGTCGCAATAGCCAAATTATTTCAACTTTTGGATAGATCCAAATGGTTGACTCGTTTGGAAAAACAAGGATTGGCTGGAATTCATAGTTTTACTTGGAACAAATTAAGCGTTAGCTATGGGCCCAATAAATCTGCACTAGCAATCATATTTTATGCATGTGCTGAAAAATGTTTCAAATTAACTTTTGGTGAGTGACAAATTTTGATATTTTTAGATGACATGGTTTTACAAATTGATTTTTATTTTAGCTGGTACGACAACATCATAACCCACACACATTGATGAGAATCCAACTTCAGTCTCTTCTAAATTTTCAAAAGAAGGATGCTTTGGAGAGCCTAGTGAATATTTTGAATGGGACTTATGAACCATTGTATTCTCTGTCAAAGCTGTCCAATACACCGCAATTAGGAGTCATCCATAGTCGACCTCAATTGCCAATCCAGACATTTGTTTTACTTCCACAATCACCCTGTCATGTTCGAATTGTCTACAATAATGTGTACTGTCTTGACGTTCATTTTCAACCTGAGGGTTTGGTCTCCATTCGTGATGGTGCTTATTCACTCTTTGATAAAACTCAAGTTTTGGGTGAATTAACTCCAACGCAGTGGCTAAAGGTATGTCAAGTTTTAAATACTTTACGTTTGGTATGAATTTTGCATTTTTTTGGTCCACAGGCCTTTCTGTCGAAATACGTGGATGAAAATGCTGTGTACCGACGAAGATCTCAAACTGAAGATGATAATCCTCCATCTCCAATTTCCACAATGATGGATGTAGATCATTCAGATGGACAGACTGGAGGTCCAGGTTCTTCTTCAAGCTTTTTGTCAGGAAAACCTCAAAGTCCAGCCCAAGGAAGATCAAATCCACATACTCCAGCTAGTCCGCATATAACACAGGTAAATTGGAAAGAATGATTAAATTAATTAATTTTAATTTAAAATTAATAAAATTGTATGATATCTAGGGACCTACTGGATTCAGCCCAGCAACTTCATTTGCAAATTTAGCGTCACCACCTTCCTTACCTCATTTGGGTCAACCTTCACCAAATCCAAGTTCAAATCCCCTGATGCATCATCCAAGTCCTTCACCTTCAACTTTACTTCCAGCACCTTCTCCTTCGGGTGGTCCATTGTCAGTTCCAGTTCCTTCACCTAATCCAGCACCTGGGAGTGGAAATCCACATAGCAGTGGTGGTCCTTCTAGTGCTCCTACGACAATTGGAAGTTTATCTGGCCATCCATCTCCTTTCTTTCATGCTGATAGTTCACCAGCTGCAGTTCAAAGTCCTTGGGGGATTGCGAACAGTCCTGGAATGCCAAGACCTTCTCCAATGCGCGTTGGTCAGTCACCACAGAGTTCACAGGTTAGTCAAAATTATTAATTGTTTTATAGTTACAATTTATTTACAATAATAATTTGTTTTAATTTTGTAGCTTGAAGGACGTGCGGCAATTCAGAATCGAGTTTTACCTCAAAGATCTTGGGCTGCTGCGATCCCAACTATTTTAACTCATGATGCTTTGGATATTTTATGTACTTCTTTGTCAACATCTGCAACAAATGCTGGGAATTCTATGCTAAGTCCAAATGAATCTAACCAAAGTTATCCATCAAGTCCAGAGAAATCATCTGGGTCCACAAGTAAGATTTGTAGGGTGACCTGAGTCCTGTGCAAGCAACCACCTTTCCTCGAATCCTTCACACCGACTGCACGAATCAGCATATGCTTTTAGTTTTATGAACTTTCACCTTGACTTGAACCGTCCTGTACATTTCCTTTCGTCTATGGTCTATTGCATTTATTATTTAATTTTTATGTACTTGTGCATGTTGCTGAATGTATTGCATTGGGAAACTTGAAAGAATGACAGAATTATTGTAATAAATAAATATATAGTAGAAGAATGAATCTGTTCCCTAACCTAAAAACTTGTGGGTTTATGGCTTTCTAATTTTTCTTTTATGTTTTATGAGTATTTTTTTATTAATGTAATAATTTATTTGATAATTTTAATAATGTGCCGGTATGTGTTCCTAGATATTTCCAGATTAGAAAGATTTCTTGGATGTTCTTACTTAAGGAGGCAGCTCCAGCGAATTGTACAAGCTGAAGAACATGTAAGTTTCCATTGATAGAATATAAATTTCAAAAAAGTCATTTTAATTTGATTTTTTAAATTCTTAAGCTGAATCTACTTCCTACGAGTGAGCATGGAGTTTTACTATTCCGATCTGAAACAATGCATTTTCGTGTTGGTCTTGACATGAGCAATTTTCAATCCCTCCATCTTAAAATCTCATCTATACCTGAAAGTCCATTGCAATGGAATTTAGACGAATGTCATGTAAGGATTTGAAATTTTATTTATATTTATATTTTTAGATAATTTTGAATAATTTAATTTGTAGCTGCTCGAAACATTTTTCATGACAAAAGTTGTGAAACCACCGTTTCGACCAAATGGACTAGCAGCGTTTGCACGAATGATATCTCTTCCAGCAAGAATAATACGGGATTGTATTCAAATCATTCGATTGCAATTAGTTCCTTCAATAATTGAGCAGCATGGATGGAATTGGCATGTCCAACTTTGTCTTACTGTTCCACCAAATGCAATTCCAATCATTCCACCAGGAATGCCAGCCGTTGTTATTTCTCAAACCAAATTTCTCATTTATGTAAGTTTCAATTTACTATTAGCCTAATTGGTGACCAATTAAATTTTTTATTGGATTTGGATTTCTTAGCTTCATTTGACTCGAGTACAAAATCCACAAAATTCCATCGTTCCAATGGAGACAGATTCTAGTGAGGGAGAATCTCGACAGTCTGATTCTACTGATAAAATCCCATTTATAATTGCACCCCTTATACATGAAATGTCAACAAATGTCACAACACTTGCGGAAAAAAGAATGAATCCTGGTAAGAAGCTTAAAATTACTATGCTATTGGATTTTATTGTCTTGTAATTGCCTTTTTTAATTTTAGTTCCACCTGAATGTGCTGCTTTATCTCAACATTTGAAAAGATTTGCGGATTTTACTCAACCCTCGTTGGGAATGGAATGTTCTCTATTTCATGCTGTTCAAGATATTTTAACAAATTTTGCCGTCTCACCAGATGGTCAACCAATATCAGTTCCGGTAAGGACTTTTTTCTTAATTAATATTATTGACTCGAATGTCTTTAGATTCATTTGATTTGTTTCCATTGTAGCCTTCACAAGGTGGAATGGCGAGACCACCACAAATGATTCAACAATTGATGAGTCCAGCTCAGCAATTTTCATCTGGTCAATCTCCAATGGTAGGTGGTATGGGAGGAATGTTATAAAATCCATGATGAGTTTGAGCTTAATGTACCAATATGGGGAATTTTTTTCTTGTAAGCACCTGTGTAATTATTTTTAACGTGTAGAATAGTTAATGAAATATTTGAATGATGAAATACCTGACCATACGTACGTAATATATGAACTAACTCTTCTTAGTTTTTTTTAAACCGAGCAAGAATACTAATTAGTGCTGAAATTGCAAAGGCTAGCGCTAGCGGTCTAAAATTATTATATTAGATCCACCAGATAAATGAAATAAACCAATTCTAAATTAATGCTGATTTCAATTCGGTATTTTATTTTTAATACTGTCAATTAATATGAAATACATCGAAATCTGCAAATCTGCTGCTGATTCTTACTTGTAACAAAATCATAGCCCCAAACAATTTCATTCGGTCAAGTTTCCGTACGTGAAACTTAAAACTTTATCTTCGATACTTTTTTTGTGGATTTTTTCTTTCACATTTGTTTAGAAAACTAAATTCTATCACAAAGTAATATCACCAGTAAAAGTTAGTCGCTAGTCATGGATATTTTCCTAATCTAATTCTAAAGCTAAATCTTAATTTAGTTTTTTCGTCAGATATAACAAAATTTCAAAAATAGATTTTTAACAGCTCGTTCATGCTTTGCCTTGCCTTGCCCTGTCCATGTAATGTAATACTATCTGCACCCACATGACCCTACGGATGCATCTGTAAACGTTCTGAATATAAATCCTCCATCTGTTTCATATTCCATGACCACAGCCTGCCGATAACTCACAGGGACACAGTTTGAAGCTGGAAAGGATTTTGGAAGATCAAATCCTCTTCCCAATCTAAAATAAAATTAATTAGTCAGTCAGACTTAACCTATGAATTAGAATTTCGATATGTTTACCTGTATTGGTCAAGGAAAAACGAATGGATTGTAAAGTTGAAGTAGCCATTTAACAATGGATAAGGACAAGAGCCAGCACAATAGCCAAGGTCAATTTTATCCGGTTTTAGTACATTATACAAACCAATTTCATGAGGACTGACAAACCATTCGTATCTTCTGCACATGGATTTAAGGGCTGAAGAAGAAGATCGGGAAGGGGTAGTGGCAGGAATTGAAATTGGAATAGGAATGGCTTGAATCGTATTGTCCATATCGTCTTCGTGTAAATTATTAAGAGATTTCCCCGTTGTGTCATCAGAAATTGATTCTTCCGTCGGACTTGGGCTTAATGTACTCAGCACTGGCTCTAGTTCAACCTGTCTTCTTATTCTTCCGGACCTAAAATTAAAACTAATGTGAATCCAACGTCCTAGGAATTTTCAAAGTGTAATACACTTACTCGTGACTGTGATCATTCTTCAGATAGGCAAACAGGACAAGAGGTTTTTCTGTGGCGGTGCTAAAAACTTCATTGAACCAAATTTTTTTCCTTCTAATATTTTTGAAAACGTCACATTCTAAATCAAATCTTGTAATTTCAGCTCCAGTCGTGTTTGCTACTTCTCTCATGAGAGTTGTAATGTCAAAAGTGTAGAATCGTTCGTTTTCCAATATTCGCTGACTTAAAATACTCTGCAAAGATGGACATTTTTATTAAGCTAAATACACAAATTGAACGTTAAGATTAAAAACTAACCTCGTGATTTTTCATTTGAATATTTACATTCAAATAGGATTCATTGTCGTCCTGATCAAGTTTTCCAACTCGGGTTAACACAAGATGTGCTGAGCTGAATTTTTCCATTTTTGCATGGCTCATATTAAAAACCAAAAATGTTGAGCCAAACTCTCCACCTGTTCAACACAAAAAAAGTTAATCAATTTTATAATATTTATCCTGATCAAGTTTTCCAACTCGGGTTAACACAAGATGTGCTGAGCTAAATTTTTCCATTTTTGCATGACTCATATTAAAAACCAAAAATGTTGAGCCAAACTCTCCACCTGTTCAACACAAAAAAAGTTAATCAATTTTATAATATTTCAAAATTAGATATGTTCACAATTTCCTATTTAGCACTTTTTTATCTTCCTTAAAAAATGCAACGATTGCAGAAAGAAATCTCAGCTGCGTCGTGTGTCCAAATATAAAAATTTTATTGTCATGCTTATGCGAATGCAGGCAAGGGTGAGAATTAGAAAGATTTGCAAGTTTACGAACGAAAAGTAGGTCAAGCAAATTCTGCATTTTGGAGAATATAGATCGAGTAAGATGATTTATGCAAAAATTTATAAAAATCGTTATTTTTCGGATCTAGACTCGAGATTTGAGTCAAATCATGGCATGGCACCATAAAATCTGGACCCTTGGTGCCAGAATGTCGGAAATAATAATTTGTCAGGGTGTATCTCCTCGTTGTCAATAATAAATACATTAACATTGACGTACGCACAAGCTATAACTACCCGTCCGCGTGCTCAACTCGAAGCTACAGTTATGCACATGTTTGCATTGTTTTGAGCAGAAATGAGTGAATAGTGCTGACTTGGGCTTACTACATTCTTGTGTCAACGAAGGAAGGATGACAAAAAAACAAAAAACATGAACTTGTTATGGTTTAACAATTTTAACCGTAGCGTAGTATTTGTATTGGCTATCAAAATTTGCTATTGTTTTATTTTGGGTTCATTGTTTCTAGTTAAGTTCAACTTTTTGGACCAAAAAAGACCAATTAACTTTTAGTTTCTTTAGTTCTATTGAACATCACAAAAAAATTTGGCATGGAGTTGTCAAATTAAATATTTCCAAATTGTTCATTCAATGGAATATTCCAATCATAAACTTTTCCTTTCTTCTAATGCAATACCTCTACATTTTTTTGGTCATTGTATTGTATTGTCTAGTAATAAAATTACAAGTTCATTTCATTACTTGAGTCGTTCGTTCGTCCGTCCAACGTCGGAGTAATGACTCAATAATTTTTATATACGAAAGGACAGGAGGTATGGCTTTGTCAGACAAAGTCCAATATCCATGCCAAAATAATTTAGCTTTCGTTTCATTTGGCATGGAAAGGCAAAATGCAAGGTGTTCAACAGGTGCTCGTAAGAAATGCGATAAAGGGTAAAGTAAAATTCTGATTCCTTACTATGGAATCTTACACACATCGTGGCAGAGTAAAGCACACGGTGTATTTGGCCTTGCATCCTTCCTGAGGAATTTGCTTTGGATTTTGGCCAATTATATTACAATTTTATGTACTTTAAAGGATTCAAATATTTTAAAAAGAGGTAAGAGTCGTAAGTCGTAGTCTGTAGTAGATAGGAGAAATGAATTGAGAAAAAGAATTTGTCTATGTGCAATAATCAAAGAACTTTCCACAAGTCAACTTCATTGCGTTGTATGAAATTCTCGCACGTAATGGGGAATTTGAGACTGAGCAAGAAATGCTTCTGTTATCAAATTCTAGGATAATTCGGCCAATTGAGAATTGACCTTGACAAAACTAAACGGATGTGATTTCATTGACCCAAATCAGTCGTAACGTAAAGGTAACGTTTCTTGATTTTGATTTTATAGTGGTACTAGTAAGAAATATTCTAGACTATTTTAGCTGATGAATTTTTTTTCTACTTACTTGTGATTTGACTGGGAAATAGTGCCCGAAGTATTGGCCCATATTTTTGAGTTGACCCGGTGGAGAAATCTAATTCGGTGAGTCTATCATATATTAAATTCAGATATTCTGGTGGCTGACTCCTACCCCTTGTCGAAATCTGTCCATTTTCTGCTTTCTCCGTTTCGATACCATTTTCGCTGGAAATTTCTTCTGATAAACTTGTGCTCGTTCTGCGTTTTACATGCCTCAGCCTGTTGGACTCAACAAAGGTCAAGTTTAAACTAATGAGGATCACGGAAGCACTAAAGAATGAAAGTTGCATTTTTGCAATGATTTATGACTGATTCTAATAATACTCAAAAGAGTTAAAATAAAAATCTTAAATTATGAGATGACTGAGAAAGTAGAACTTGAACTTGACTTGATTGACTCAATGAATTTTTCTTCCAGTCAAATCAATTGCAGAAGAGTGCAGTTAGAGAATTGACTTGCTCATTCATTAAGACGTAGACTTTTATCTCTTTCTGTTCCTCTATCTTCTCCGTAATGTAGTACAACGTATCGTGTCGTATTCGTATCGCATCGCTTTGCAACTTTGTCCATAAACTTGGCAAAGAAATTTGTCTTCCACTAGTACAAATAGAAATACAGTAGTTTTGCCGGGTGGACTGGACTGGCCTGGAGAGGTAGAGGTAGGTGAGGGTGGCTGCAATTTTTTTATTATTACATTTGCCTAAGTGTAATTTAAAGCCATGTACTGTGCTGTGGCGTGAAAAAAATCTGTCAAGTTTATTTAGTCTCACACATACAGATCAAAATCAAAGTAAAGCAAATGACAAGGTCTTTAGCAGGAAGTTTGAGGAAGATCAGGTTCATCAAGTCCATGAATTATTTGTTTATGTCATGTAAAATTTCTTTGTCTTGAATCGAACCCAGCCTTCCAGGCCTATCGTTCAGTTCACACCTAAATTATTTTGACCCGATGGTTACTGTAATATTCTTGGAAAAGATTCAATTCCACTGCTAGTAATGTGCTGGTGTTGAATTAATAAGAACAATGTTAATATAACCGAAACGTAAAAGACGTGACAGCTGATCAAAAACTGTGCTAATATTTACACGACTTTAGTAAAATTTAAAATTAAGGTAAAGCGTGGTGAAGCAACAATGACGAAATAATTAAATTTATATCGTGGGTGAAAGTAAGACCAAATTAACAGGCAGAGAGCAGAACTTTCACTGATTTTCCTTTTATTATTTTGAATTGTCCAGAAAATTCCAGAATTATCAACAAAATCTCAACAAAGCAAAATCCAGTGACAAGGCAAGGCTTGAATATATGAATCATATAGGAGCGCAGGCTAGACACATTTATTATTCAAAGGAAAAGAAATCAGAATTCATGTCGTATTAATTTCATTTCCGCAAAAAATCTGGATTCATGTCGTAATTTTTTTTTATTTTCCTGTCCTAGTTTTCATTTCTAAGATAGATTTGTCAAAATTGCAGATATTTTTGAGTTGAACAAAGACAACTCTTGGCGTCTGTGATGATTTGAATATCGGTACGTTCTCTATGAATTTTTGCATACAGTTTGATACGGTACATAGAAAGAAGGCGAGATTGGACGAATTGACGTGTCTCCCTCCAAATCTCTTTATCCTAGCATTCAAACACAGCGGCCCGCTAATTACAATACACAACTACGTCCTCTTCTATTGTCCCTTCCTTTCACCTCCTCAACAAAATTAACTAAATCAAGTCACTATTTTGATACATATTTCAGTTCTACGAAAATTTATTTGACGAATTTCCTCTGGATTCACTCAAGTAGCTCAATATCCGTCCGTACATTTTGTTTTTTTGGACCAGTCAGTGCCAAGCCAAGCCAAGCCTGCCGATTCAATGCTTCGAAGTCCAAGAAAAAGACCCCAGTCCCAGATTTCTGGGTCAGGAGGACCTGGGCCAGAAAATCGTCCAAGGAGAGAAGAATCCAATTCAATGGTGACGCTTCCAGAAGGAGGGGGGATGATGAGGAGACGGGAGGCGAAATTTGAGAGAGAAAGTGATGCCGTTGTCCTTGGTCGTCGAAAGAAACAAATTGATTATGGAAAAAATACTCCAGAGTATAATGCGTACATTAACGCAATCCCTAGGTAAGTTTCATCAATTTCATACTCAAATATTTTTTGGTCATAGCCATAGTTGGTTCCCAGAAATTGGTTAGCTTATCCAACAGCAACACAGACAGACCAGCTGTTGCTGTTGACTGACCAGGTCAAAAAATTAGGGAAGTGTTAAATCTTATTGAAAGGAACAATTTTATAGGGTTCCTATTTTTTAGAATATGTTACTTAGAATTAATTTTACTTTTATGGATGTACATAATATGAGTGTATCGATTGCTTGGGTTAGCCGGTCAGCTTGGTTTTGGACTTTTCAGGGCTAACTGTTTCCGTTTTGCTTAAAATTTTATTTTATTTGGGTCAAATTTGAAGATGTAGTTTAAAGTTTGGATAGTTTGGTCATCATGATTTGCATTGCGGAAGAAAGGCTCATGTAAAATTCTCATACTGGTGAAGTCAAAGTGTCTACCTTTCAACCTTCAAGGTTTTTCCCAGTTCAAAGTATTTTGCATTCAATGCAATTTTTTCGGCAATTAGCAATTTTGTTTACTGGCCATGGGAATGCAACTCTAATCAGGACTTTGTTAAAATTGAATTGTAGACTCAACACTCTCTCTTTAGTTTTTTAATTAAAGTGTGTGAATTCTGTCCAATGTCGTTTTCATGTGTGTGACCATCATCCACTACTTTCTCTCATTAAGCAAATATTTAATTGGAACATGTTAATTTTTTTAGAACTGAACGCCTGCCTCAACACCCAAGAACTCCTAACCAGAAACGCAAGTACAATAGAAGAGCATGGGATGGTCTTGTCAAACATTGGCGAGTACAACTTCATTTTTGGAGTGATCCAGAAAAATTGGAAGCAGATAGAAAAGCTCGAAAAGAAAAATTGAATGAATCCTTTAGTTCAGAAGCTACTGATGGGTCCAATGCTAATTCTGAAACGAGCTCACAAATAGATTATGATGATTCTTCTTCTAAGCCTAAAAAAGACAAGGAAGACTCATGGTTCGAAGATGCAGAATGTTTCTTTGATGATGACGATGAGGAGGATGATGATGACATTGTGGAGGTCACCGTTAAGAGGGAAGATATTGATAATCTCTTGTAATTAATAATACGTACGTAATACCTTAATTTATAATATTTAGTTAATTTTCAGTTGTTGACTCGTTCATTTCTATTCTAGCTGAGTAAATGAGTTTAGGATTTCTTCAGATCAATTTATACGGAATTATTCCTATTTTATTTTCTCAGTTTTTATTGTTGTACTAAATGTTTATTATTGAATGACTTGATTTAACCTATCAATTTGAATACTAGGACATGATTATAATTATTAGCTGAGCTTCGTTACTCGAACCCCTTCCAAGAGATTTACTGATAAGAATTTAATATTATGGAGAATTATGAAGAAGGGTTTTGTAAGCAATAATATCATTACGGTGGAAGTTCTTATTATTTTTTGGTTTGTTTTCTTTCAATTAATTCTAATGAAAACGAAAAGAAAATCTCAATAAAAATTTTACTACTTTCAGCTAATATTTGGGTCAAGTTTGTTTTCTGCATTTTTACATGTGACTGCTGTGCTGTGCGAGATTCGGAATTAGCCAAGTATTTTGTACATGAATCTACAACTTTAAAAACTTGATTTGATTGGAATGTTTTAAATTTTAAAAGTAAAGGGAAGACATGACTGAGAGTTTAGGTTTTGAGCACGCATAAGATGAGATTTTTATCTGCAATCTGCCTAACTCTTGAATAAATTAAGTTAAATAATACTAAAATGTTTTCGCTTAAGTTTCTAGACCATAAGGAATTGGACTAGACCATGGATTTCTCCAGTATCTGACTCTAGTTGAGTCATTCCAAAGTACAAAGCCTAGCAAAAGTCCAACTGCAAGTCCCAAAACTGCCATTGCTAATCCAAGTCCAGCCACAGCTCCTAAAAAAACAAAAACAAACAAATGCAAATGCTAATGCTAATTAAAAATCCGGAAATGTAAATTTGTTTAATCTAGTCTGAGGCTATAATTAGAATTAGAATTAGGATGGACTAAGGCTACGTACGTACGTACGATGACAATATTTAATTGGTTAGGTCCATCCCAATTCCAAATATGATTGATTTCTCTTATTATTACGCAATGCTGCAGTAAATTATTGATTGCTGCATTTGTTGGATTTGCTTAATCTATTCACACCTAATGGACCGCTATGATTATCATGCAATGCATGATGCATGTGCTGCACCTTATGCATATTTTAAGGAAGTGATTTGGCTTAAGGTGCCGGCCGACACGTCACGTCAGTGAGAATTGCAATATCATATATGTGAAGATAAATCTCCTCCCACCACAAACAATAAATAAATCATTCCTTCAAATGTGCTAAAAATATTATAATAAAGTAGTTCTATATCTATTTAATTCTACCTCATCATCATCATCATGCAAATTAAAGTAAGTAAGTAAATTAAACTGACCAGAAGTGTAAGAAGCTCGCATGACTGAGAGAGATGGTTTAGCATTAAGATTCCTCATGAAAACTGGGTGCACTGCTCTTGGGATTGAGATGATTGAGCCACGTTGAATCCCCACCAACTGTGAAGCAAAAAAAAAGTGCGTGTATTAATAAATAGTACAAAAAAATTCATCCGCACATTTTATTATAATGCATAAGGATCCAATCCATTATTCTAATGTGCATCCTTTTATTTGCAGTAGCATCTTCCTCATTTTGGGCTCATGCTGTGGGCTGGCGGTTTGGATTAATAGAGGATAATTTGAGCCGCAATGTAGATTTGACAAGTTAATGGTATAAGCTAAAAAGCTAATGCTAAATTTTTCTCTCCTTTTTGCCCAATTACGCCATATGTATGTACTCGTATGCCTTGCCTTGCCTTGCTTGTTTTGTTCTAATCTGAGTCCAAGTCTTAAGTCTACATTACATTTCAAAAGTGAAAGTTAGCCTAGCCTAGCCCAAGAATTGTTGAAGACAATACGCGAATACGAATTCCATCCAATGCAACGATAGACGGACGGATAAGGAAGCAAAGTAATGCTGAGCAGATTCAAACTTTGCCTAGGCTTAGGATGAGTCCAAGTCTTAAGTCTACATTACATTTCAAAAGTGAAAGTTAGCCTAGCCTAGCCCAAGAATTGTTGAAGACAATACGCGAATACGAATTCCATCCTACGACGGATAAGGAAGCAAAGCAATGCTGAACAGATTCAAACTTTACTTAGGGTAGGGGATAGGGTTTAAACTTAGGCATCTTTAAAAAAACATACAGAGCATCGCATCAGGCCCAACTATAGCTCATTAATTTTTTTCATCGTGACAACAACAGAGATTCATAATTGTAGGAGTGATGTACTTACTATTTACTACTACTAGTCCCAGATTGCAATGCAATTTTTTGGGTGAGGGCGGGTGCTTTGCTTCCCGTCCTAAGATTTGGCTGTCTAGTCTAACTGAGAACAGAGTTATGATTTTGACTAATGGAATCGCTGACAGTCAACCTAATGCTGAATGCTTGGGGCACACTTCTCATCAAAATCCTTATATAATAATATCCTGATATAATGCAAATTTATATAAAAGGGCTCATCGCGACCAAATGTCTGTCAGTAGGACAGGGCTGAGAGGAAGGAACGTTTTAACCATGGATTTCCATAAGGTATACCAAAAATAAAAATAAATAGTAAATTTTAGCAGTGAAGTAGCCAGTGTTCTGACTTTACTTGGCAGGAAATTTCTGATTTTTTAATTTTTTTCCAGTAATACCCGGAAAATATTTTAATTTTTAATTTTTTTGACTTTTTATTTTTAAGCTGTGGATCTATTCGTGTTTACTTCTTCTCGGACTTGCAATTTTTGTCCCAGACTACACAGATGGAAGTGTTCTACTTTTAAAAAAAGCCAAAATCATCAAACTCAAGAAAGGATTAATTCTTGCTGCCATAATTAAAGCCAAAAGTCAAGGAGGTGGAGGTGGTGGAGGCGGAAAACGCGGACGTGGACGAGGGAAAGGCGGTTATGGCGGTGGTGGTGGTGGCTACGGGGGAGGTGGTGGATATGGAGGTGGTGGTGGTGGTGGATATGGAGGTGGTGGCGGTCACAGCAGCAGTTACGGAGGAGGCGGTGGTGGAAGTTCATATGGTACTTTAATTTTTTTAAAGTAATTTTTTGAGAAATTGATAAAATTTTCTTTGTTTTTTAGGCTAATTCAACCAAAGCCATTCGCCCAAGTCGTGTGTTCGAGTTTATGTTTGTGAGAAATGTTTTTGGACAAGAATGTTAAGAAGTTTTTTATCATTTTTTTGCTTTACGGGTCAATGGCAGCGGCATTAAAAACAAAAGTTGTTATGTATGTCAGATTCCAATGGACGTTTGTGTATGGAAGAAAATTGCTTTGAGAAAATTATAAACAAAAGTTTAAAATATCCGATATATCCGGCCGCATATATATTTTTCATGTTACGTACGAGTCAGTGTCAGCTTATCAGTTACCATTTATTTTTTGATACCAAAATGTTTAAACTTCATGAAATGTGAGACAGAATGTTGGAATTGAATAAAAATGAAAGAATGGAAATTTGTAAGTTGTGATTATTTAGCATTCAAAGGTCAATTCACTTTCACTTGAATTAAGTTTTAATTCTGCTCACCTTGAGAAATTTTATAACTCTTGCCATGTTCATGTGTCTATGTTTAAAATCATTCTTAGAATATTAAACCATCAAAATCACGTATATGTATTGAAATTATTGGATATTGAATCATTGATATTTATAATTCATCCATTGTTAACCCTTTTATAGATTGCATAATCCGAATTAGTATTCATACCCGAATCGACATTCGATTTGAATTGTCATGTGATTTAATCCAATCCTAATTTCTATTCTCTACCTATTATCATTTTTGTGAAAGTGCCGATTATGATCATCGTATTTGTATTCATATTTGCGATTGTGTGATTGTGTAATCCAGATTGCATAATCCGAATTAGTATTCATACCCGAATCGACATTCGATTTGAATTGTCATGTGATTTAATCCAATCCTAATTTCTATTCTCTACCTATTATCATTTTGTGAAAGTGCCGATTATGATCATCGTATTTGTATTCATATTTGCGATTGTGTGATTGTGTAATCCTTCTTTTTTTGTTAAGCTTTTATTAATTGATCTCACGGAAATTGGGTTAATGAATTTCCTTAGTACTATGGACGGACGGACTAGTGCAGTGCATTGTGGACACAACAATGAAGGAATGGACTCAGGACTGTACTGACTGACTAGGATAACAATGGAGATTATTGAAGCGCGTGTTGAAATTGTTATTCTTAGCCGGTGTTGCCGGGATTGCGTAACTTAAAACTTATGATTATTATTAGTAAAACTATATACAAATTTGTCCATCTGTCTACGCGGCTTGGGCTTGGGCTTGGTCGCTTGGCGGCTTATTGACTGAACGAGGATTTTATTTGCTAAATTAATGCTTGGGCTTGGGCTTAAAATGAATTATGTATTAGTGGATTGGATTATTAGGAATTGGAGTTGGGAATGCATACATATATTTTATATTTTTACCATGTGTTCACTATGAGTTAGATCCACTCGAAGCGTAACGTCATGGCGAGAAATTACATCTCTTAGGATCCTATAAGCATCCGCCAGAGGAAATACAATGGTTGAATGAGACGTATTATTATTCTTTGAAAGCTCTTGGAAGTTCACGATTTGTCGAAGTGAGAACCAAAACGCGGAAGCATCACCCGGCCACTCAGTCAACTGAAATGATAAATTTAGTTTAGTAAGGCTAGGTAAAAAATAGCAATAGCATTCGTCATGTCCTCATGTGTTGTGTTTACAACTACATCCTCGCTTGCAATATGCTACGGCTACGGTGCAAAACAAATCTAAGGAAGAAGCACCCAGTCCATCGGCTGGCCGACATATCGCAAATGCTCTTTTTGCAAAGTCAACATTAAATTTTGTTTGTAATGTTAGCCATGCATTTGCTTGCATTGCACGGACGGATGATTCTCTTCCTCCATTTTTGGTAAGGTTTAAAAAGATGATTGCCTCATCCGTCCGTCCGTGCAAAAAAAGAACTTGACGAGACGATGGACGACAAATGCCCTACTTTGAGGGAAAAGGAAGAGGAAGCCAGAAGAAGATGACGAGACAGACTAATTAGTAGAAATTAGCGTACCGCTAGATCCGTGACTCTTAAAAGTGAAATTCCAGCCAATCCTGCCACGGCTCTACGAATTGATTCCAGGACTTTGAACTCTCGTCCTGCCTTTAGTTTCGAATATGGAGCTAAATAATTACAAAAAATTTTTAACGTAATTTTCTTAAGGTGTAATTAATTTTGATTTACCTTCCAAAACTATTCTGAGAAGAAGTGGTACGGAATCCAGACACTGTTGCGTATTAAAAATTAACAAATTTATTGGAAAATGACTAATTAATGGCAATGCTAATAATTAATTAGTATTTTACCTCACTAACGTCCGGATGTCCTTGAGTTTTTGAGAATGGGCTGTAAGTATGAGTACTATCTTCATAAATGTTTGAAATTGCAACAATATCTGGTTTGGACTCTCGATTGTATGTAGCAACAGAAATTGGAAGACTTGAATCATTCGCAAAGCCAAATTCAGATACAAATTCACCAAGACTTTCGTGAAGCCAAATGTCACATTGAAGATTTCTAATTGATCTCTGTATATAAGAAAACAAAAAAGTTTGAAGTATTTTTTCGTTGGAAATCTAACCAGTGCAGTGACGACTACTACTAACCTTTCCCCAGTAATTGACAAAAGAAGGGTCAAAGTTCAACAGGAGTTTGGCATGATCAAGTATAAATCTCTTCAAATTTCTTGAGTTTGGATCAACTTCAGAGCTTATGGGCTCAACGACACAATCAGAGCTTCCCTTTGAATTTGAAATACGAAATTCCAGACCTAATTTGAAACAAAATAAATTATATAAGCAAATATTTATAAAGTTCACATAAAGGTCAAATAAAAACTTTACCTGAACGAAAATCCCGAACAATTTTTGAATAAAACCAATCAAGTCGTTTTTCATTATTTGGCAAGTCTAATTTATGAACTACAATTTTTTCTGCTCTATCAATGTGTAATTTCCACATTTGGCGTTGTTGTTCCTAAAATTAATTACAAAAATTGTTCATGAATAAATTTTTGAACTGTTTGTGCTTGCTTACCTTGAGGTTGACAGTTTCAACCGCAACACTGAATATATCTGGAATGATTGGTGCTTTTGGAGGGAACCCATCGATTGGATATACATCTGGACATAATATTCCAGGTTGTTTAACTGTTCGTCCAGGATCCAATTCTACAGGTTTTCCATTTCCACCCTCTTCTTCTACACTTGGACTAGTCAGCGGTGGTTGACATCCACTCGTGAGTACAATTAGTAAAAATAAACATAACAATATTGGTAAAACTTTTGTAAGATCTGGCAGACGCAGAATTGGCAAGTTTGACTTTGGCATCGTAATTGAATTATTTTCCCGCAGTTTGTGTACAACTCTTTTCCATTGTTGTAATGTAATCTTGAAGTCACTCTGACTGAAAGAATCGATTTTCGATTAATTTTAAGGAAGGATGTAGGAATCCGGGTAGAGAGAGTCTCGGAATTCAATAACTATCTCCAGTCCAGTGAGGGGAAACTGGAAGAGACAGCTACAGCTGAAAATGCGCCGAAACGAACCGAACTTTCTCCCTACGCTGTTACCCGGGTTGAGTGCGCAGATCGATTTCTCTCTTTGGCGTTGAGACTTGATCTCCAGCAAAGCAAAGAAAAAGTTGGACTCGTAATGACAACCAAGGCATTTTAAATTGAAAGTTCCAACGGGTTGCATGCCCTGCGCTAAATAGGGTTAAAGGCTAAGATCATCTTGGTCTGGCTTGGCCTTTGGATGGATATTCAGAATTATACTGAAATATGACGAAAATTATAGCTCAGCGTCAGCGCTGCTTTTTTTCCTGGAATAAAAATCAAATTTCCTCAGGACTCTTCTGGATTTTGATCAGGTTACTTGTAAGATAACCCGGTTAGATTCTCCATAGGGTTCGTCCGGTTCTTATTTCCTTTCTTTTGTGAATAAACTAACAAAAGCTTTGGATTAACGTCTTGAGACAGGAGCTTTTTATCACAGAATTCTTTTGAAAAGAAATTTTGCACAGGCTGACTCAGCCCTATTTGCATTCGCCTGGGAAAAAGAGTGATTGATTTTCTGACATTCTTCATTTAAATTTCCTGAAGGAAAATGCCCTTGTTCTGTGTTCTGTATTTTGGTAATACCTCCACGTTGTCTTTTTCAAAGAGCAAACAAATGAGGGAACATTGCATGCATTCGCGTTCGCTTCTAATAAAATGTTTTAAAATTGCTTGTGTTCTTTCTTCCTCGTTGAAATAAATTAAGGGTGAAAGGAAGGAAGGAAGGACGTAATCTTGTTCTCACGAATTTAGCTTAAACAACCAAAACATGCTGTTGTCTTCTTAAGATACTCACGGTCACGACACGACTCCTATTTTCAGTTCAAATATGTATCTCAGGAATTCTAATTTTGTTTCTTTTCAGAATCATTTATTAAAGCACAGAGTTTATTAGACTAGACAAGGAGTAGAAAATTGTGCTCATTATGGCCGAGTTTATTGTTTATGAAGTATATTATGCATATGTACATTATATATTTATTTATTAAACCACCCAGTTGCGAAAACACGGTCACGACACGACTCCTATTTTCAGTTCAAATATGTATCTCAGGAATTCTAATTTTGTTTCTTTTCAGAATCATTTATTAAAGCACAGAGTTTATTAGACTAGACAGTCGAAAATTGTGCTCATTATGGCCGAGTTTACTGTTTATGAAGTATATTGTGCGTATGTACATTATATATTTATTTATTAAACCACCCAGTTGCGAAATTAATTTTGTTTTTTTCTGTAATGTCGTATGATTTCTCAACATGGGCATTAAAAACAAGAAGCTCTAAATGAAAACAATTCGTCTACCCAAACTTTTTCCGTTTGTTTTACCCGATTTTTAAAACAATGGACACACACAAACTTGGCCACAAATCCTTGAACTTTACATTTACATTTAATTTGAAGGACTAGCTGCTATTACTTTCACTAAAGTTTTGTTTTTTTTCCTCCAGCTGAGCTGGGAAAAGAAAGAAAAAGAAATGATCGTGGTTTTCCCTACGTACGTACTACGTATGTATTTGACTCAATTCTATTCTAGCAGCAAGCAAGTTAATTCACTTACATTCTCAAAATGAAACTTTTCCATTCGTATTTCGTCAACACGGGTGTAGCTCGCTCGTTGGTCTGTCACAGTCAACTCAACATCCCATTACATTATACTACAGAAACATTTCTCTTTCTTCCCCATCAACTTTTCCTCTGTTTCTAACAAAAACAGGAGAAGAGAGAGAGTTTGGTCCTTGAAATTGTTATTTCTGATTTATTTTGCTCTACACACTCTTCCTGTCAAATGGCAATAGCAATGGCAATGGCAAGACGTCCTACCCAAAAACTGACTTGACTGTCCTCTACGTATATTGGCCGGGTGTTTTCGTTTCGTTTTCTTGTCCAGGCCAGGCCAGGGCACGACATTCGGTCCGACTGACTGAGTGACTCGAGTGAGTTCATAGTTGAGCCCCATTGCATTGTTTGATGAAGCAGAACCAGTTTTTAGGTCCCTAGACTCGAATTGTACGTCTAAACCAGATGAATTTGGTCAATTCTATTCGATTTTCAATTTCCGGCATTTTGGCTATTGAAAATCCTACAATACATTTAAAATTACAATTGAAAATAATATGATTTTAAGTTTGTATAACTGGGATAATTGAATTTTTTGCCCGATTCCTAGTGACAGGCATCAGCCCTTCTTGGATTCCCTTGTGATACCAGTGCTAAATTCTATTTCTGTGTGTGCCTCCGACTTTTCCTAGACCGAGTTTTGCTGCTATTGCTAAGAATGTTTGAAAACTTTTGAAATGTAGTACGTAAGTAGTGGAAATAAGAGTCGTCCTCGTATCTTGAGCTCCCAGAAGGGAGGAAGGTGGTTTTAATATAAACTTGTGGTATGCGGAATAGAGCTAGAGCGTACGTACGTATAATTTGGTCTTGAATCCTTTCCTTCCTTTTCCTTTTGATTTCTTTTTCTCCATTCATATTCTTCTAAATTTGCATTAACATGATACACGAGTGCACGGCACGACTACCTTGAAAAGAAGCTTGGCTTGGCTTGGCTCGGAGAATATCATAAAGTGTGAGCTGAGCTTTTATTAGTCAGACGGATTCCTAGCCGAGTCAATATTCGAGAAAAGATTTGACTTGCCTTACGTTAAAACAGTAAAAGAAAGTGTGAAAAAAGGTATAAGGGTTTTCACTTCACTTTACTTCCTTTCCTTCCCGGGGAAAGGAAATATGTCACGTACGTACGGTCGCGTTACGGTGCTAAGATCAGAGAATCCGATCCGACCGTCACATTCCAATATTGGATTTCTTTCTCTTTGCATGCATGGCAATGTAGAAATCTGTTCAAGGATTGTGTGTCTAAGGCAAGGCAAAAGTTTCAAAGAAACTTAAACTGCGTTTATTACTGCATTTGAAACAAACTGCTATGTCTGAAGGGCAAGGCAAAGGCAAAGGCAAGGGTGAAAGGAAATTTTGAACTTTATTCTTCCTTCCTTATTGAAGAAAGTACAGTAGTAGTAGAAGGGGCCGGAAATGAGAAAGAAATTGATGGAAAGAGGAAAAGACTAGAGACTCCTGAAGAATAAGAATAAGAATGTCACAGGTTCATCTCGTTCGAGTCTCATTTGTACACATAATGACCCGAGCCAACAAACCTGATCAATGTCAAATTAAAATCCTAGTTGACATTTCTGGCTAGGCTAGTAGAAAATGAAAATGATCAAAGGTTAATATAATTCTTATTAACTTGGGGCAATTCCATGGAAAAAGTTATGGTCATTCCGATTTCAAGCACTAGACAATAAAACTCTGCCGTCGCCATTTCACCATTCCCATGACCTGAGGAGGTCAATTTGGCTATTTTTCATTTCTTGAGATTTTCTTCTGAGTACAGAGCCCAGTTAAAAATGATTTACTCATGCTTTGGTTGAGTTATCAGTTTGTACGTACGTACGAGGACGAGCAGAGCAGGCAGAGTTTTATAATATACCGAATTTGCTCCCTGGGTAAAACTCAACGCAACGGGGGAAAGGAACACGGGTAATCTCGTCTACTTACTTAGTATCACTCCTTGCATCTCTCGCCTCAATTTATTACGACTCATGGTTGTGTCACTTCACTTGAGTTGACGACCCACCCGCGCATCAAATTTGTATCCGTTTTTCATTTTTTTACGACAGACAAGGACTGAGTGCAGATTTTTTTGTTCATGAAAAATTTCAGTATATTTCTATTCAAGGTAAATTAAGCTAAGGTTAAAAACTCGGCTGCTACTTACTCTAACTGAGCCTGAGTCAATCGATTTTCATGCCCTAATTTACACAGAATGAGTTCATTTGATCCGAAATCTTGAAATTCTCAGCATGTTTCCCTCATTACTATCGTAATTTATTTACTCGAAGTTCTATTGACAAGTCTTATTGAGTTCATTTGTCCTTGTCTAACCCTAATGCTCAGTGCCCTACGCTAACTAGCAAAATCACGCAAGTCCGAATACAAGATGAATTTTGCCTGTGTTGTTAACCTAACTCGAGTTTCCGGGTCAAGTTATGAGAATTTGTAGTTAATGAATTGCTATGCCATGCTTTAGCAAATGAAATGATCATAGCTGAGCTGTGCTGACTAATGGAGATATTTTCCCTTGATGACAGAGGTATTAAATTAAGAACTAGAAGCAGCCGCCGAGCCGAGGTATTAATCAACCTCAAATCACTTCCGACTGTTTGCACTGTGATAAGGAGTCTGGGTTAAGGAAATTGCTAGTCGTTTAAAGGCCAGGCCAAGCCAAAGGTGTGCATTTTCCACTTTCACACAACTTTCTTACGATAAGAAAATAGAAAGTCACAAATCACGTTTGCCACATTTTAGTTTAGCCAGGTGCAGGTGGTGGCTGCTAATTAAAAAAGTCTCGTTTTACTCTCGTTTCTCGTTAGGTGTGCTAATTTGTCCACAAAATTAAATTTCGAGTATTCCCGCCCACGAAATGGTCCGAAATCAACAAATTAATTCATTATTAAGCTTCCCGAATTCTGAGGGTTTGATTACAACAGTCTAATCCGACATATTCTTGTAAATTCTATTTAATCAGAACAACGGCACGTGCCGCCGAGTGGAATTCGTGCAAAAGTCATGGCATGGCTTAATCTAGCCATTTCCCAATGCAGAGCAGAGCAGAGGAAAGCAAAGTGTACGAAAATGAAATCTGCGTGGGAAATGAACAGGTGGAATTGAAAAGGAATGTTACTGTGCGACTAGGGCTGAATTGAAGTGTCTAAATTGAAATGGTCCATGTTAGTAGACTAGATTTTCCATTTCTATTTCCATTCAACATGAACATGATCTACGTAATAAAATTTTGTAGTGAATTCAATGCTTGGATAACTGTCACCTCAAAAAATATAAATAAATATTAAAAATACACTTTAAATCAAAGTTAATGGCCCCTTAATGTAAATGTTGACTTCGTGTCTACTTTTTAAAGATTCAGTTCTACTAAAAATAATTATTCACATATGCAGTTCATAAGAAAAAATGAGTATGTGTAATTGATGGACCAATTCGCACGAGCCCAAGCACAGCACATATGATTAGTGTGAACTTTCAAGATATTTAATGATCCTTCTTCTCCTTGAGAATGGAACACATGGTGATTTAAAAATTGGGCCAATTTACCTTAGCACGAGAAATAATTGAAACCTCACACGATACTTGGTGAAATATAGAACATATCAATGTATTAATATGAATATCAGATATTCTGTTTAAATTTGAGAAATAAAATCCAGAACCCGATGAAAATGCATAGCATAGCATATCGGTAAATCCAATTATAAATTACGATGAGAATTGGTACTACGTACGTATGATAGGATTCATTGTCCATGTAGTCGTGAGTACGTCGTTGAATTACTTTTTCATTTAGGCAGATTTTCCCTTGAGACGACCTTTGGATGAAGGAGCGAAGATTCCTTATGATAATCAAGTCCCTTTGGAATTAAATACTACTACTACAGAAACTTGAGTAGACTAGGTTTTTCCTTGCTGCATGCATTGGAAAAGAAGATCCAATCCTCCTTCTATTGTGTAACATTTTCTGAATTAGATTATTCTTCCCTTATAATTTGAAAAAAAGTCAGTCTCTAGAGTCCCTTGACTTGACTGATGCATAAAAAGTGGCAAAAGCAAAGTCAGTCGTCTAGCGTGGGTGTGTATGGCAAAAAAGATTATAACCAAGGAAAGTGGTCGTGCGAAAGTGATTCAATATTTTGAGGAGTGAATATAAAAAAAAGTAGAAGAATTCCAATTCTCTTCTCAATCGGAATTCCAAATACAGAAAAAAAATTTGGGCCTTTCCCATGCCACCGGCGGCAGCGGCGGCTCTCTTGGTATTATAAAATCCGGACAACTAGCTAAGGTTTTAGACACCCTTCCTTTCCCCTGTGCGGTTTTCAGGTCCGTACGTATTCCCCGAGCTTCTACAGTACTACCCGGGTAGTACAGGCCAGGCCAGGCCAGGACCTCAACTCACTTTCCGTCTCTGATCATTTGTCAGCTTCACCTCGCGGAGCCAACAACTTTCTTCTTCTTCTTCTTTCTTGGGAGAAAGTTTGTTTTCTCCTTCTTCGGTGGAATTAGTGGACTGATCGGCTCATCTCCCTTGTTTTCTTCGTCTTCTTTTTCCCTTAAGACGTTTCCCCAAGTTTGACACATCTTAAATCCAGTGATCAACAAACTCTGTCAATTTTTCTGGTCTTCTGGGACACAAATTAGGTGAGACTAATTTCCTAATGCATTTGCTGCACCAGAAGTAAATTTAAACTATTATAGCATTTGTAGCGCATATTGTCCAACCTTCAGAAATATTGACACACCTTGAATTTCTTGTGACTCGTGTGCACGTCACACAGCTAAATCTCAAAGGTAAAGAGAGAAAAACACTTCAAAAATAAAATATTGAAACGTGGGATTTGTCATATCCATATCTGAGTCTCGAAATTGCTTTGATATAATGTGAAATTGAGCTATAAGCTGAGCCGAGCCTTGAGGTAGATATATAATATTTGCACTAAGGATTCTAAAAAATAAAAGCATCTTCAGATCTTGTTCTTTGTAAATAAAATCCTAGGGAAGCGGATCCTTTAAAGGCAAGGCAAAGCAAGGAGATTGAAAGGTATCCTTAGTTTCATTCAATAGCAAAGTAATTGAGTGGAAGAAACGCCTGCCTTGCCTGCTACTGATTTTATTGAGAGCTCCTTCATGGGGGTTCGATTTGTTGCCAACGTACGAAATCTCAACAGCACCCACCACTCAAAGTAAAAAAATCTTAGAAAAGGAAAGGGCTAGAAAAATTCCTTCACTGAGTCAATAGAGAATCATTAAGAGAAGGAATTGGAGTGGGGGAAAGGAATGTGTCCATTCGGCAAAAAAGATCAGAGAGAAACGATCTGGATCAAGTCAAGTGACCTGCGGTGAAGATAATAAGTTTTATGGTCCCTTGTCACCCTTTTTTCTCTACTAATTTCTCCTTTTTACTTCAAGAGGCTTTGGCACTGGTACTGCTACTCCTGCTTTGCAAAGGGTCTGTGTGTAATGAAATGGACCTTTGGGGCTATTAAATGTACTTTAGTGCCTACTGCCTACCCAACTCATTAAATTGGAAAGGTGTAGGCAATAGATTAGAGGAAAATCAAGCAATTTTATCAAAGAACACGGGTTATGCGGACTATTCTCAAAGGTACAAGCCAAAACATTTAGGAAATTTTGATTTCTACAAAGAATATGTGATTTTTGCTCAAATTATGTTGTATTTTTCAGAGAATTGCTTGAATTTCTATGCTAAACCTTAATTTTAGCCAATTTTGAAGTTTTTGCAATGCAGACCAGTACAATATTAGGTCCTTATTGTGTCTCAATTTTGAAAACTCACTTTAGCAGTGGAAAAACTTTTACAAAACTCTCATTCAGTTTTGCATGGCCACAAAGTTTTGTACTACCATTTGGGACAACAGCAACTTGGCCCAATTTGAAAACTCACTTTAGCAGTGGAAAAACTTTTACAAAACTCTCATTCAGTTTTGCATGGCCACAAAGTTTTGTACTACCATTTGGAACAACAGCAACTTGGCCCAATAGGCCAAGCCTAGTTGTATTCAACTTTGGATTTTTTTTCACTCAGTCAGTCTGAGTTGGAGAATTTTGTGACAGACGGTTAGAATTCTGTCCTGTTGATGCTTTCCATGAGAATGCTAATGGCTCTATTTTATTTTATACAGTATTTCATATCAATGACAGTCGTCGTCGTCGTCGTCGTTGCGAAAAGCAACTTAAGTGGAATGAAAATGGAAAAGACTTTTCGTTTCGTTTTGAAAGTGAGGTTGAGATAGGCTAGGCTAGACTTCCATTACACTACGTACGCGTACGTTCAATCCTAATGCATCTCTTGACAACAACACAGGCTAGGCT
This sequence comes from Thalassaphorura encarpata, assembly GCA_009869925.1. Taxonomy (NCBI): domain Eukaryota; kingdom Metazoa; phylum Arthropoda; class Collembola; order Poduromorpha; family Onychiuridae; genus Thalassaphorura; species Thalassaphorura encarpata. The sequence continues at coordinate 26,870 of WJEZ01000411.1, forward strand.
CCAACTCGTCTAGAGAAATCCGTCGCGTCATTGGATTGGGTGAAGTTTAAAATCCTTTCACCACCACATACATCCTTTTGTGATGTGGTAGTCAAGGATAAAACATGCTGTTAACCGGGTTTTCACAACCACCACTCACTTTAGATAATATCAGGTTAGCTAGCTAGCCTTAGTGTTAAGGCCACTTAAATTGGTATTTTTTTTCTTCAAATGACTACAATACACTCAAATATTTTACGCTACGTACGGCACACATTTCCAGGATTTCCAGGAGAATGAACCAAGTGCCCGTGTGTGTGTGTCTGGTCTGGAATTTAATCTTTTAGGATAAAAAGAACGAAGGCCAGGCCAGGAAATAATAAGTTCAGCCAAGCCTAGCCTAGCCTAGCTCAAATTCCATTCCGTCATTCTAGTTTTCTAGAAATCCTTTATCATTATTTTCTTCCTGGGAAAAATATTCGGCCAGGACAAGCAAGGCTTGCCAATTAGAAGCTGCATAACTCAGCGAGAAGACTTTTTTCATAGAAATATTTTCCCTTGCACAATTAAAAAGTTTCATAAGTACGTATTGAATTAGAAAGTAATTAAAAATGTCTAGCCGTCTAACGCTTAATGTTTTGAAAGCAAAACAAAGTAAAATTAGTAGGAGCTGCTGTGCTGTGGCCGTGACATTCTTGATTTGTAGGAGACAAAAGTGGTTGAGGGGAAAAATGAAGATGAAAAATGATTTGTCAGGATGAGGGAAGATATGACGATATAATCAATCATTCATGTCAAAGTCCATTAATGGCTGACTCAAAAGCCAAGGGGAAGAAGACAAGAGCCAAGGCATCGAAAAAAGACACCAGGAGAAACTAACAGATCAGATCATTTACTTTTTTCCTGACGCTGACTTACGATGTGCCGTCGTCCGCAGAATTTTGCATCCATTTGAGTCAGACGAGACGAGGGTTGACGGTTTACAAATTAAAAGTCGCTGAATATTTTGCAATATTGATTTTGTAATTTTAAATGCAAAGAGCTTTTGCGATGGGGATATCCTAAATGAGGATTTTTGAATTGCAAAACCAGCGGGAAATATTGGATTGAGCAACTTTAGCCTGGGCGGATCTGGGGTCTGAGTATAATTATGAGGCTAAAATTAATCGAGGCTAATTGTGAAGAAAATCCAAGGCTTGGGTTAATGTTGAAATTATGCAGGGAAAATTGGATCGTTTGCATTGAGTACAGCCAGGCCAACATATGGAAGCTAAAGCTAAGGGTGCATTAGAGAATTTTATTACCGATTTTCAGTTTCAGTTCAGCGTTGTGCACTTAGGAGGACTCCGACTCAAGTTCACCGTTATGAGAGAAAGTGCTCTCGTGCTTTAGGCCGGGCCTGGCTCGTTTCTTTCAAGTGTAATGTTTCTGAGCGATTTTTATTTTACAACTACTGGAGGCAAGCAGACAGGCATCAAAATACTTGTGTGCAATTTTCTCTCCTTACTTTCACGCTTCGGAAGACTTTAAAAGGAATTAAATTGTCCTGAANCTTCGGAAGACTTTAAGAGGAATTAAATTGTCCTGAACAAAGTTTTGAAGTAAAGCATGTTGTCTTTTTTCCCAAGATACACATTCTACCACGTACGTATGGCCGTATGGCCAAGATTTCTTATCAAAAGAAAATCTATAAATATTTATATCAAAACATAACATAACGTAAACGCAACATATGTCAGCCAGTTTAATATTTATTATGGTTCTTTGCTCGGACATTTAAAATTTGGCATGTCCAAGTCCATGAGTTGTAAAATAATTCTAGGGATGAAAGTTGTTGGGAAGAAAAACAGAAGGAATTCAATGCGAGTGAACTAACTGGTCATAAATTATATTCGAGTGGAAGTTGGTATCTGACTGAGCTGAGCCATTGGGAGATTCACCTTTGGAAAACGAAGCTAAAGCCAAAGCTCAGATTGAGTCAAAAGTCAGACGAACTGACTTTCTCTTTCTCTTGGCAAATAATAGACGTGAACTGACTGACTTTCTTCTCTCTGAACGTAACTTCTTTTAAAAATATTAGGTTAAACCAACCGTGAGTCTCGAGCCGGGCCAGACCGTGAATTTGTGGTTACACATTCAATATTTCTGCATGGATAGATCTACAAAGTCCATTAGTTGGTTCTAAAGCCAAGTCTAACCAGGCCATGTCATGCCTAGTTTGTTGATTCATTGTCTTATGCCTCAGGATCCATCTTGTTCTTCTGCCAAAGACACAACCTCAATTTATTTCTCATCTTTCTGCAAACGAAAGGTGGATTAAGGGGAAGTGGATCTCAAGATTAGATTAAATATGATAATCCATGATGCGTGCCCTTTTTATTCTCAAGG
>WJEZ01000412.1:0-29215 GCA_009869925.1 Thalassaphorura encarpata
TTAACCTTGGGAGCAGATAGCGAAGCGATAATTTAATTAAGCTGTTATTTGTGTATTGTGTTAGTATTGTGGGGCGTATTTCGTATTTTATCAGCAATCTGGTCATTCGTCTCTGTCCCAGTTCATTTCATTGTGATTTTAGCTTCAGTTCGGTTTGGTCTGGCACAGGACAGGAAGTCCACAACCACAAGTCATCATGAATCCTGAATAATTTATTGAATTGACCAGCAAAGACCACCAGGTCAAGGTCGTCAAGCAGGGGAGGCTATGGCGAGTTCGGATGAATCGAGTGTCCGTGTGGCACTTAGGTAAGTCTTAAATTATTTTTTAATAGAAATAGTATGGCTTTTGACTTGTTTTTTAGATGTAATCTCAATGCAATGATATTCAATTTCTTGTTAACTGTATTTTGTAGAATTCGACCACCGATTGCACGTGAGTTGATAGATGATTGTCAGCTCTGTACAACTGTGACCCCGAATCAACCCCAGGTTTGGATCGGTGGGAATTATGCATTCACTTATGATTATGTCTTTGATGTGGATTCATCTCAAGAGGCTGTGTTTGAATCAGTACGTAGTTTAATTGATGGGTGTCTGGATGGCTACAATGCAACTATATTGGCGTATGGACAGGTAATCCTAATTAAACCTAATAGACCTAATTTTTTAATTTTTATCCTAAAATCTTTGTATTTTTCTTAGACCGGTTCCGGAAAAACTTACACGATGGGTACAGCGTTTGAGGTGGATACTCATGCATCTGAAAACCAAGGGATCATTCCAAGGGCCGTGAATTACCTTTTCAATTCAATTCATGGTAGAAGAGAAAATGCCCTCAGAGACAATAATACTCCACCAGATTTTACAGTCACGGCTCAGTTTGTGGAATTATATAATGAAGAAATCATTGATTTGATTGATCCTAACATTATGGCTAAGGTATGTTTACTCAACTGAACCAAGTTTATGTCATGTGCCTACTAATTAATGTAAACTTAATTATACGTATTACAGAGTGGACGAAAGGGACCAGGAACAATAGCCATCAGAGAAGATCCTACCGGAGGTATTTATTTGGTTGGAGTTGGTTGCAAAGCAATTTCTTCTGCTGAGGAAGCAATGAGTTGTTTGCATAAGGGTGCTTTGTCCAGAACTACAGCATCTACCAACATGAATGATCAATCGAGCAGATCTCATGCAATTTTTACGCTTCATATCAAACAAGAAAGAGTTGTACATTCCACTGGCGATGTAAGATTTGTCTGTTTTTATATTAAATTATTTTTTATTAAGTTTATTCTTATTTTTCTAGGAAGCAATGGATACTGGGACAATGGCTGAGGTTGAGACATTGTCTGGAAAATTCCATTTTGTGGATTTGGCTGGATCAGAGAGACTGAAGAGAACAGGGGCTGTAGGGGATCGTGCCAAGGAAGGGATATCCATCAACAGTGGACTTCTTTCCCTTGGCAATGTCATATCAGCCCTTGGTGACAGATCAAAAAAATCCATACACGTTCCATATCGTGATTCCAAACTAACACGCCTTTTGCAAGACTCCTTAGGAGGAAATTCCAGGTTCGTATTTCGTATCGACTTTTATATGAAAAAATTGGTATTGACATCAGGACTTTATGGTATTCGTATTATTGTTGTCTTTATTTTCAGGACTGTCGTTATAGCTTGCGTATCACCTTGTGATAGAGATTTTTTAGAAACACTCAATACAATGAAGTATGCCAATAGGGCTAGAAATATCAAAAACAAAATTACGATCAACCAGGACAAGAGTTCCAGTATCATTGCCCATCTCAGGGCTCAAGTCCAACAGCTCGAGTTGGAATTGCAAGAATACAAACAGGTTTGTGCCAATTAATTTATTTTCCTTAGTACCAGTACCAATTGGTATAATTTTCATTTTCAGGGTAAACGAGCAGTGACAGACACAGGAGACGAAATCGAGACGGACACTTATCACGAGAACATTCTTCTTCACACAGAGCTAACAACTCTGAAAGGGCGAATCAAGGCCTTGCAAGGGACAATAAATACTTTAACGGCAAGGAATACTCAACTCCTTGTAGAACGAGAAACTGGGACTTGGAATATTAAAGATAATCGAGAAGATCTCGACTCCCATTCAGATCTCACAGGAATGGTCCAAAAATACTTACAAGAGATTGAAGAATTGAGTGCAAAATTATTTGAGTCTGAAGCCACGTGTGAACAATTAAGAAAACGTATGGCTGATGGTCATGGACATGGACATGGCTCAGTGGCTGGATTTAATACGAGTGGAGGACTCAACTTATCCCCACGCCCTGCTATGACGGCCATGACAACTTCCTCTGCGTACAATGACATGGATACCGTCACTGATTTTGATGCAGATGAAATGCCTCAGTCTGTTGCAAATCTATTGGATGAGGCTAAAAGAGAAGTTGCTGCAGAAGAAAAAGAACTCAAGAGATTAAGGAAACTTGAAAAAAGGCGTGAGAAAATTGACAATAATGAAGAAGATGGAGAAGAAGAAGAGGAAAGTTCAGAAAATGAAGATGATGACGATGAAGATGATGAAGATGAAGATGAGGATGAGGAAGATCAAACTTCGGAAGCCACCGTCACAAATTTTGGTATTCAACTTGCTCAGCTTACAAATGAGATTGGAACAAAACAAAGACTGATTGATCAGCTGGAATTATCTCAGCGACGTTTAGAATCCATGAAGGCTCAATATGAAGAAAAATTGCGTTGTTTATCTACAAGAATCAAAGCAACACAAGAAGAAAGAGACAAAGTTTTAAGTTCAATGCATCAACAAAAATCAACACCAGCTGGGAAAATTAATCAGGTTAAGGATGACTATGAAAAGAAATTGGTTGGAATGCAATCAGAGCTCAAGAAATGGCAAGCTGCTCACAAAGAGCATCAAAGAGTACTCCGTAATCAAGGGCAGCAAGAAAGACAAATGCAAACTCTAAGGGCTGAAGTTGACAACATGAAGAGAGTCAAAGTCAAGCTTATGAATCAATTGAAAGAAGAAAACTTAAAACGCCGTGAAGTGGAAGCCCAACGTAATAAGGAAATTGCACAGCTCAAAAAATCACAAAGGAAAAAGGACATTGCAATTCGAACGCTTGAAACTGAGAATCGAATGAAAGAACAAGTTCTTAAGAGGAAACATGAGGAAGTTAATGCTTTGAAAAAATTGGGTCGACCAAATCTGACCTCAGGATCAGGGTCGAGGCGAGATCAGAATACCCCAGGGCCTTCGGCTAGTGCTGCCACCAGCAAGAGATTTTCACCCGTCAAAGCCAAAGCCAAATGGGTAAATCTACAATCCGAACTCCTTCACACAGTCTCAATTAGAAAAACGACTGAAATTTTAGAAGCAGATATGCTTTCTCACATTAATGAAAGGTCCCTCCTCAAATCTGATTTGGAAATGTTGATTCAAGAAAGAGAAATTAAACAAAGACAAACTTCAAGCCCAGCAGTTTTGAATCATATTTCTGATCAAATTGAAACTGTTGAATCCGCCCTTCATTTTCTGGATGAAAAAATTAATGATTGCCAGCGGGATATGGTTGAATTGGAGTTTGATGCGACGAATAAGAAAGAAGAGGACGAAGGGGCAATCATGCGAATGTTTCATGCGCTGAATAAAGAAGAATGCGCTTACATCATGCGCAAAATGTATCAACAAATTCTAGATGAGCTGACTCAAAGTTCTAATGCTACCAAAATGGTTCAGACGATCAAACAGGAAAATTCTCATGTAAGGAATTATTATTAATTTTATTATTTTGATGTACGATTTTGTAATCAATTTTCTGTTTCGCAGCTGAGCCATGAAAACAAAGTGTTGAGAGAAATGTTGGCCTATAGGCAAAGTGCCTCTGCCTTGGAAGATCTTCCACCACAATTTGCACATGATTTGGACAGTCTTCGCTCTTGTTTTCCAGCGATAGGACTTCCTGGAAGTGATATCCTAATGAATGGGCCTCTTACACGTGGAATTCATGAGAGGTAAGTAGAAATTATCACATTTTTTAGATTTTGTCACAGTTTCACATGCTTTGCTTGGGCATTTCTATTACAAAATTCAAGCAAATTATGTTAGAGACTTTGTAAATGCAAAATGCACCAGATTCTATAGACTTATCTGGAAGAAAAACAATTTATAGTCGACCATACGTATATTTTCTAGTAAAAATTAGATAATAGTCAAGTTCCCTAGTTAGTGTAATTAGTAATTAGTTTATTAACTTAATAAATTTACCCTAAAATCCTTCCTATGCCTTTAATTCCTTCTTTGTTCCGCTCTCAGATTTACCCCTACTCCTGAACTAACTCTTGCCATCCACATCCACAATCAAGATCCTGACCAATTTGACGACTTTGACCTGGCATTTCCATTTTTTGCTTTTAGTTTGATTGTTTTTATAATTTTTATTTGGAATGAATTTCGTAAATCTAATCCAGTCATTCTCTACATCCTTTCTAATTTTCACTATCGCCTCACCTGCATCTTGCATTGGTTTCATTTGATTTGACATTACACCATCATTAATTTGGTAATCCATACCACAATTTTAATTATTTTAAATTGCGTTTATTTCTTGCGTTGCAAAATCTCTTCTCTTTCCTCCAATTCTACAGTTTAGGCCTTGGCCATGGGTTTGGACTTGTTGCCTCATCCATTGGAGCTGACTCAAGGTCTACTCCATCCTCGCCAATGGTTAAGAAGAATTTATACACGAATGGAAATGGACTCAGTCGTATGGAAAATGATGGAAGAGATAGAGAAAGAGAACGGACTGCAATTCCTGGTCCCGCTATTCCATCGACCAAATCTCGTAGACTTACGGCAAGTCGTAGAGATCTTTTGGATGATAGACGAGCATACTTGGCTGCAAGTAATCCAAATCAGACTGATCATTACGTCAATACAAGAAGCATGGATGACTCTGAGGGCATTTTTGGTTAGTTTTGAAATAATTTTAATCCATCGCATTGTCAATTTAATTTTATTTATTCTTACAGTTAATCCAAACAATCTTCCAGACTTGTCCACTAATTTTGTCCGGGCTGGATCGCTTCGGGGTTCCCAGAGGTAAATTAACTCGATTTTTTCAGTTTAGGTTTTAATTAATTTTGATATTTTCCAGGTTGCAACGCCGAGATACTTACACAGTAGCTGACGCACGTGTTAAACAAGTTCTTCCAACTTTGCCAGTTAATCCTAGCATTTCTCGTTTAAATTCATTCGGTCGTAAGCCCCTTCCAAGGGAACAGCAACTACAAAGACAAAATTCAATGCCTATGACAGGAGATCTCATGACGGGTCGAGGAAATAATGGTCAAGGTCATGGTCATTTCACGAGACCAGCAGCACACGATTTGCTAAATCCAAGCCTACTAGCTCCAGTCTATGTATCCAGATCTGTGTCTGTGTCCCCGAGAAAGCAGCAAATGCAAAATGAATTCAATTTGAATACTACATTTTTAACAGAGTAAGTTAAAACTAAACTTGTGAGGTAATTTTTTTTATTAATTCTGGTTTCAATTGTCACAGTGAAAGGTCACCCGATGAATCCCCTCCTTGGACTCCTGAGCAAATGCGAAGGTCTGGGGTTGGGGCTGATGTATTTCAACGCTTAACTTCTTCCATGGCACCTAACATTGAAACTTCAATTCAAAACGGTTATGTTCGTCAAATTCGAGATAAACAACCTGTAAGTCCTAATTTTTTATTGCATTAGGTAGCCTTGCCTTAATAAATTAAATTTCTTTTGTTCTAGGGTTCGCACAGCCGAAGCAGCCCTTTGATTCAAACTCATATGGCAGATGGCCATACTAAGGCAGTGCTGTCAATTTATGCAACTGAGGATAGACTTTTTACTGGGTCAAAGGGTAAGTCAGATTTTATAGTTTGACCATGTATTGTATTTAATTTTTAATCTTAATTTTTTAGATGCAACTGTGAAGATTTGGGATTTGAAGGCAGGAGGTGAAATACAAACGTTGACTGGGCTTCCATCCAGTGTAAGCTGTGTTCGTTACTTGGAAGATCTTCGTCTCGTCCTCTGTGCTTCCGTTTGCTACATTAAAGTTTGGGATCTACGCCTAAATCCAACAACTTGTGTCAAAACCTTGCAATCCTCTGGGATTTCTAATAATGGGAGTATTTATTTTGACCCTAACAATCGAATGCATCAGCTTCCTTCGGGTGAACATGCAATCAATGATATCAGCACTTCTCAACGTTCCTTTGCCATGTACACACCATTTGGAGACAAAGTGCGTCTTTGGGATTTGAGGAATTTTTCATCTGTTGGATTGCTGAGTGGAAAACATACGGCTCAAGTCACTAGTTTAGCCTCTGAAGATTGGACAGGAAAAGAAGTCCTTGTGACTGGGTCAAAGGATCATACTCTAAAAGTTTATGAGTTTGAATCTCAAGAACCAATCATGAATACAGCTGTTCCACCCAAATGTGCTATGTTGGATCCTCCACATTATGATGGAATTGAATCACTTGCCCTTTCGGGCTCAATGTTGTTCTCTGGGTCAAGGGACATGTGTATTAAGAAATGGGATTTGGATAAATATAATCTCGTCACTGTAAGTTACAAATTAATTGTAAGGTTAATTGTTAGATTTAATAATTTATTTGACTATTTGTTGATAGTCTCTTAATAATGCCCACACTGGTTGGATTTCTGGGTTGACCTTTGCCCCTAAGAATGATGGACTTTTACTCTCTGCTTCCAAAGATGGTTTTGTGAAATTATGGGCAACAGACACTTGATCAGGTGTTGGGTAAAGTTGAAGCAGCCAAAGGCGGAGTCCATTGCATCGCCAGCAATTCCACTACAATTTTTACTGGAGGACTGTAAGTCACTCAATATATTTTCTAAACATTGAAATTAGAATTATCGGCCTATATGAAATTTTAAAACTAAATTTGGAATTTGACTATATTGTGCCGCACTCAGCACTGGACAAGTTGGATTTTGGAGGATTTCACAATCTCGGTTAAATTGTGCTAGGAGAAAATTAGAGTCACAAAATATAATGACAATGTCAACAGGGCATATCATGGGAATGTCCTTTTGACGCCAACGGAAATTAGTGGCAGATGAAAGAAATCATCGTAAATTCTGGTATTAATTTTGAGTTTGAAATTATTNCGGAAAGATTGGGTTTTGGAGTCTTAACAAGAAGCAAGTTTCGGATACGATGGCTGATCGTGATAATTCAGGATCTTCTACGGAGAGCACTGGTGATAATTCTACTTGAAGGCAGCTCAGCTTCAGCTTCAGCTTCGACTTCAGCTCGGTCCAGTATTTTTTATTATGATTTTTTTTTATTAATTTCTTCCAGTGCTTTAAGTTCAAACAAACCAAATGCAAAATGCACAATCATGATGCTAGTTCAGCAACAAATTTTGCTATGCATTGTGCCTGTGAGCAAAATTAAATTAAGTTACCAAACCGGTATTATTTCTTATTGAAATATTCAAATGAAATTGATCTGATCAAATGGATCTGATCTGAAAGCCTTACAATTTTTTATGATTTAATTTAATTCAATTAAGTCATCTTAAGTATAAATTCTCATTCAACTTAGTTGTGATAATCATGTGGTTGTACTACTTTTCACTACTATACTTATGAATTTAGTTCAAATGATTTTCAGGTCCACGTCCTAGTTAGTATGTATGTCATTTTTGTAATTCTCAGGCTCTAATTTTTTTAAAATGATACTCATTTCAAAGAGTGTGAATTCTAGTAAAAGCCTTGACTTTCAATTTATGAAAATTCGGTGTTTATTTTCCGGTTTCTCTGCATAGCACGGATGAAGAAATTGAATTCAGCCAAGAGTTTTGAAATAAACAAACCCAACGCATTTATTTCAACGTAATTTTACATATTTCATCACAATTCGGTTTGATCTAGGAATTTTATATGTACAAAAAAGGAAAATACAGAAATGAAAAACTTAACAAAATTCTTGTAATTTGTTTTAAAGTGGAACTTAGCCAGAAGTCCAGAGTATTTTAAATTTCCATCTTCCATTATTGTCAGATTCAGATCAGATAAGACCATGAAGGTCATGAGTATTTTAATTTAATATCAGAGTTACAAGAATTAATTCCTAACCAATTACTGAAGTATTTTTTGTAATATTTTTTTGGCAAAGACACAAAGACAAAGTATTATTGCACCCTTTTCGTTCTTTTTTTCTCCTTGTGCAGAGGTAAAGATATAATTCCTACTGCTACGACTAAATTGCTAGTTTTTATTTTGTTTTATTGTTCTGAGGAAAATTATTATCATCAAAGTCATACCTCCTGAATTTCGGTTCTAAATTATCTGATTGATTATCTGGTTTATGGTTCTGTTTTGGAAAATAGTTATCCACCGTCCGATGTTTATTTTTGGGACAACTACTCACCAATCCAATTTTTCACAATTATTGATCGGCAGCTCAATATCATGAATATTTTTGTTTTATGTTTTTTAAGGACATTCGATTCGGTTCTTTGAAAGTTTCGTAATTATATCGAAACTAAGTTTATATTGTTTTTACATAAAATTTCAACAGGATGGCCTCCAGTGAAATTTTCAACTTAATTTCGATATGATTTCGTTTTAATTCTTTGAAGTCGAATCGTCCCCTGCTTGGTGCTTTTTAATTTCTTGAAGTTCATTTGCAAGCTTCATAAAAATCGGTTCAATTATGAAGAATACCTCTTGCAAATGACCTTCTTAGTTTAGCACACTAGTCGTCGGCACTGAGTAAGGCACTTTGGTTTCAAAGTGATCATTAGATCTTACTTAGATTTTTTATTATCCCTGCACTTGCACTTGTCCTTGAAGATTAAAGCTGACCTGACTTGACCTGTCCATGAGTACTTGGCTTATTTGATTTGTAGATTTTTATATACAATTTTTACTCCAAATGGATCAATCACGTATGGCCTACGTAATTAATCACGGCGGATTTGAAGTAAAAATCGTTTTTTATTTTTCGCACTAGCAGAGACTTGGTGCTTCAGAAATATTTTTTATTGTCTCGAATTTTGGCTTGTTTCTTATTTTTTATCTGCCTTAATCTGTTCCTTCAAATTAGCCAAATACTCATTTCTCCAAACAAATCTAGATTAAACGGTAAATTACGTTAATACTGTGCGACTGACCTGACCTGACTTATCCCTATTTTGTAATACTTTTTCGGTAATATTGTCAAACTTAACTAGTTTGTAGCAGAGCAGCACCTTCCCTTATTAGTCTAAACACCAATTATTATCCATTTCATCATCCATTAATTAATTATTATCTTGATTACCAGTAGAGTATAGGAATTATTATCTTGATTGCTTCTTTTTGCTTGCATCCCTCGTTCATTCGTAAATTGCATATTCTCTATTCTATCTCAATCCTTGTCAATCGCGCATTTACCCCTATTTGGGTTTTTCTTTTGTTTTGTGACTACGAATTTGATAAATGCTAAGAATTTGACTACGATTTTTCTTAGCCTAAACTAATATTATGTATTGTCGTCTCATTATTGTGTCCGTTGACAAGAATGGTTTTGAGTGAGAATGGCATTATTCGATTCCTCCTTCCATTTCGTCCAGTCAGATTTCAACAGAACCGAATTGTGGATCCGTTCGTTATTGTTATCATTTTTTGATGAAATCAAATGACTGATCAAGTTTAGCCTTTAGCCCTAGTCTTCACGACTATCAAGTCCCCCTGGTTGTCTAAAGGGGTTAAATGACCCATTTGGATTTGGGTTTGGTGTTGGCTCCGTGTCCCATGCATTTGTCCAATCTTGAATTGGAGCTGATGGAGCCGTTGCGCTGTAACCACCGGGGACTCGACCCTAGAGTTAATTCAATTTAAGAAAATATAGTATTTTTAAGGCTTTTTTGACTTGTACCTCTGTCAAAGCCGTAGTTTCCATTCTCGATTCTTCCTTTTGTTGTGGATCTTCATAATATTCTGGCTGTGGCTCAGCCCATGGTTGAAGTTCTCCAGAAGCATACACCCAGTAAAAGATGACGCCAGAAATGTACTCGACCCTAGAGTTAATTCAATTTAAGAAAATATAGTAGTTTTAAGATTTTTTTGACTTGTACCTCTGTCAAAGCCGTAGTTTCCATTCTCGATTCTTCCTTTTGCTGTGGATCTTCATAATATTCTGGCTGTGGCTCAGCCCATGGTTGAAGTTCTCCAGAAGCATACACCCAGTAAAAGATGACGCCAGAAATGTGAATGAAAGCTGCCACGAAAAATACACTGGACCATTGTTGTTTGGACTAAGGACACATAAAATGCATACACTGGTCAGAAATAAAATTTTATTTGAGGCACAACATGTAACGTACGTCATCCTGTGTCATTTTTTCAACGACGATTGGGCAAAGGAGCCCAGATAATGTGCCAACTCCATTAGAAACTCCCATCAAAATCCCAGCATATCTTGGGGCAATGTCCAGATGATTTACATTGAACCCTGAATTGAATGGATTATTACAAATGAATAATAATCCTCTAGAACTTTAATGCAATGAGCATGAGAATGAGCATTAATTGATTTTGATAATAATTTAATATATCCACATATAAATCCTTTCGCAGCAGTAATGTGAACTGCAATAGCATTGGAAGGTAGGATTAGTCAAAAGTATGTTCATTAGTGGGAGAAAAATTTGATTAGTCAAAGTATTAATTAATTAATTAGTTCCATTTAAAATTAATATTAATGATTCTGCTGTGTTCTTGTCCTTATTACCTGAAATAGCAAAGCCAGAGAACCCAACAGCCAGAATGAGTGAAATGAGTGCCAATCCTTTACTATCCCCAGAAAGCCCAACGAGGATAAGGAAAAATGCTTCGAGCCCAAATCCACCACAGTTGAATATTTTTCTAACTTGAGTCGTCGTAAGAATATTATTACGACGGAGATGATCAGCCAAAATACCACCAACTGGGACAACCATTGTCATGAGTAAATGTGGCAAAGCCGCCAATGTGCCGCCCTAGAATAAAAAATAAAAATTTGAGACTATTTCCAGGCTAGATTTTAGATCCAATCTAATTTTCTTACAGCAGCCAATGAATAATCAAATTCCTCCTTGAAATAAGTAGGTTGAGATAGCAGGAGAAGATAGAATGTCCAAGATCGGCAGAAATTTGCTACAATAATGGCATAGACTGGTTTTGAATGAAAAATTTCTTTCCAAGGTGTTGTTGCAAATGTCGGTGGTTTAGCAGATAGAGGACCGATTGACTTCTCGATGTAATGAAGCTCTTGAGCCGTGATCAGTGGGATGTTTAGATGGTTTTTCAAATGCAAGCCAAAGCCAAAATAAATACCATATCATGCCAGCAAAGCCTGTCACAATGAATTTCATTAAATTTAATACATTTAATTTTGACTTGACCTAAGGACCTACCATAAAAGTAAAATGGAGCTCGCCAGCTGACACCATCTGCGAGCCATCCAGAAACGGGCATTCCAACGACAGCTCCTCCGTATGAACCACAGAATGCCAACGTGGCAAGTCGAGACCGCTCTAATGGTGGAGCCCACCAACGCCAAATACCGTGACAAGCGGGATATGTTACTCCCTACAGACCATAATTTCAAAGGTCAAAGGTCAATTAACAAACACTCGTAAAAAAGACGTACCTCCACTAATCCTTGCAAAATTCGGACGATCATGAGTATTCCGTAACCACTTTTAGCAGCACTTGGAACTAGCAAGTTTAGGAATGCAGACGCTGCAATGGCTGTTCCAAAAATTCTTGAAAAACAGAAAAAAAATCGTTAATATTAAAAAATTCAGAAGTTATATTCCTGAATGCTTACAAATTCGGACGATATTTAGCTGCAAGAAATCCACCGGGGATTTGTGTTAGAAGATAACCCCAAAAGTATGATGATTCCACGACGCCCTTTATATCCTTGTCCCAAGTAAATTCTGGCTCCTATAAATAAACAGACAAAAAGTCAATGTTTTTCATATCAGTCTGGCCTAGAAGTAATTTTTTTTACCACAGTCGTATTAGCATTCGCAGCAGTAGTATTCTCCGTCATTTTTACGATCGCCACGCCCAAGTTACACCGAATCCCGAATGATATCAAGAATCCTTGAAATCAAATAGATTTATTTAGATTGATTTTTTACGCAAAAATAGTTATTAATTTAATTAGATGAATTTTTACCTATATTGGCCATAAGTGCAACGGTGTAGCGTTTGCTCATATCACAACATGGAAATTCCGGGCGGATATACTTGTCAATGTGTCTCAACGGAGGTCTCTCGATTGTTGGAGAATCAATCGATTGCCAATCCTCATCTCCGACTGACGGTCTATCAAAAGGTCAATAAAAAATTTTTAAAGTCAAGTCACTTCAATATTTTTTTTGTCTACGACTTACCTCCCATACCCTTTTTCAGATTTTTGACTGATGCCAAATTCCTCAAATTGTACATTACTACGGAAATAGCGAACAAAGAAGGAAAATGTGCAAATTAATGGGATTAATCGACCAAAATGTTTGAGTATAAAAAATTTGCAAATACTTTGCTCCTCTTCCTCCGAATTGTTCACCACCACCTCCTCCAGCACCCTCATTAGGTTTCAGATCTAATGACACAAACGACAGTAGCGAACGCAGCAAAGGCAAAGACAAGGAAAGAAATTACATTTTAATTAGTTAATGAGAGAATTAAAACCAGTTTTAATTAAATTAGTTTAATTAGGGCAGATTAGATTAGATTACTTTGATAAGAACCCAGTAGCCCTTTCCTTGAGGACGCTCGTCAAACTCCCAACCAACGCCATTGATGGAATATGGCGTTAACCTGGGTGCAAAAATTCATTCATAAAAATAACCTTAAGACGTTTTTTAGCTACATTTTCTAGACTTACACGAGATAAGAGTTGGCTGATCAATTAGTTCTACTCCTGCCTCTGACTTTTTGCGTGTGTTTGTGCCGTGCTGTGATTTTTTATTGTCAATCGTTGCAATTCAAAATTTTCTTGTATATTGTCCTTATTCTGGCGAAAAATTAAATAAAAATAAAAATAAATGGAAAGAAAATGCGAAATTTCTAAATTTTCTCCAGTAAATGGAGACCAAATTTTAAGTTTTTTCCTTGTATGGGCTGAAAATCTTTATTCTTGTACTTGACAAGAACTTTTTTTCTTCAAAATTTCCAAAAACTTAAATTTTTCAGTGGCAGGGGGGAAGCACAACTCTTATCCGACGTTTTGGAAGGAAGGGTGGTTGGGAAGATTGGTTGACCTAATATGGAAGATGAAATTTATCGATTGAAGAAATACGGGTAGAACCAAGGCAAGGCAAGGCAAGCCAAGGAATCCATCCCCATCTCATCCTCCCACATTTTCGGAGCCAGCAAGCACAGATTTCGCATTCGGCCTTGCCTTGCCTTGCCTAGTTGAGGCATCCTAGTTTCTAGCATCATTCTACAAGCCCTATCGTTGGAACTGTTGAAAGGAAAATCATCGATTAGTTGGGAAGATTGGTTGACCTAATATGGAAGATGAAATTTATCGATTGAAGAAATACGGGTAGAACCAAGGCAAGGCAAGCCAAGGCATCCATCCCCATCTCATCCTCCCACATTTTCGGAGCCAGCAAGCACAGATTTCGCATTCGGCCTTGCCTAGTTGAGGCATCCTAGTTTCTAGCATCATTCTACAAGCCCTATCGTTGGAACTGTTGAAAGGAAAATCATCGATTCTTTGGTGTGGTTTGAAATGGAGTAGTAAGCCAACAAGGCAACCTGTGTTTTCTCTGGCTTATGTGGGAATTCCCTATTAGAAAGCTGCTCTAGTCGTCTAGAATCTAACGGAAGCATGCCATGACATAACATACATACTTTCCCTTGCTTTTTTTATCGCGTGCCTGTTGGATTTAGCCAGCATGTCGTGTCATAGTCTTGTATTCACGCCCTTTATATAAAACTTTGATTTGTGACGTACATGCGGCACATTCGTCGGATTTCTGACAACGATTTGTTCTCAATTATCCGACATGATTTGGCCACGAGCCGAGCATTTCCTCTAATTTGATGTCATATCACTGAATGCCTAATAAAATCAAGGAAAATATTTATCTAACCACTCAAGACGGAATAATACCAGAGAATTTCCAAGAAAAACAACAAAAATTGGTTTATTCTTTATTATTCCCTTCTATCTCATTGATTTATCATTTAAGCCTAATTTTAGTCAATAAGTCAATAAGTGTCTAGACATTCTAATCGAATAACACGTCGAGACATTGAATGTAATATCAAGAAGTGGAAATATCACTGACTGCTAATCATTGCACAATTTATTTTTATGGTCATGTCAAGAGAGCAGATCCACTACAAGGGTGTCTAGGTCGATACGATATGAGTACAAAAAACAAGAGCCTTGTGATACATTACAGGTCAAGGGTCAAGCAAGCGAGCTTGAGCTAGATTGAGACAGGGACTGAGATGTCAATGGTATGGTAAATACATTATATTACAACAGATCTAAAGAAGTATGTGTGACATGACTAACTTCTTTCATTTTCTTATGCTAAAGATATAAATGCGATTCATTCATTAATATTGCACTGCGCTGTGCTGCGAAACAGGATACAAGTTAAGTTTATTTTACGACAAGGGTTGAAGTTCAAACAACAACTCTTAAATCCTGTGCCTTGTCTATTGCCTATGCACTTTAGTACGTACAAATTCTTCCCTTCTTAATACTTGCGACGAAAGGTCAGGTCAAGTTGTGTGAAGATGATGACTGCTCGTGCTGGTACTGGTGGCGTGATGTATTATTTTAGTCAACATTTTAATTTAATTTTACTCAACTAATGAGAAGTTCATCATTCAATCCACCAACAATTTGTTTAATGTATGCAATCACATCAGGATTTGTGAGCATAGCAAGATGTTCAACTCCTGGAAATTCTTCATGGAAAACTTTGGATTTTTTCCTCCGGTGTCTCACTTGCCATGCAATTTTCTTTAGTCTTTCGGGATAAAATCCTTTTTTCATCTTCAATTCCTTCTGATCTTCTTCAGCCCAACGGAGACAACCTCTTAAACTTCGAATATTCACTGTTCCATCTCCATTTCCCATGACAAGGCCAGGTCTGTCTGGGAAATATGAGGCGTCTTTGTAGGACATTCTGATGATTAAAAAAACAAGTGTTAAATCAAATACCAGTAGGGGTCAATAGGTCAAAGGATTCTTCACTTACCTTTCAATTGTTGAAACTCCACTTCCATAAAGGCAATAAACATCAACGCCAGGGTGAGGGTAATCCCCAAGCAAACTCACAGTGTCTTTGTACATTTCATAACCATTCATGTAGCCACATTTCTTGAAAAAATTCTTTATAATTATTGACTGTATAGTTTCCTTTGCCAGGGACAGAGGCTAAAATGTCATTTTCATCCCAGAAATATTTGGATGGAAGAAGCCAAGCTGTGGATGGTGACGTGCGTTGAAATCCACGGAGAATATGTGCAGGTAAAAGATAAGCCCCCAGGTCATCCCCTGCAGCAAAGACTTTGAGTGCTTTTACGGATCCTCCCCATGCTCCAGCCAATGTTATCAATGCCTGTGTTTTTGTTTAAAAAATAATTTATATTTTATTTACACATAGAATTTGAGATTACATACCCTCACGTATTTGTCCTTCCAAGATGAACTCATGGTTTTAAGAAAATAAAGTGATAACGGTGCACCCATTGAATGGGCAAGGAGGATAACGGATTTATTTTCATTTGTCAGATATGAGAGTTCCACAAGATCCTTCAAATCTGACATCCAATCCTTCATTTCATTGGGGGCTTTACGGAAATCGTAAGGAGCTCCTCGAACATCCGCGTTCCTCGTGTACCCAGCAGGAATCAATGACTTTTCCACTGAAACAAGGTAAACAAATCAATCAGCTTTAAGTTCAACAAATATACAAACAAAGGTCAAGGGTTTTAGCCTATAGTACTAGTACTTACCAATTGCTTGGAAATAAACCCCAGGAGAGGCTTTAGAAGGATCCAAATATTCAACCGTAGTTGTATTTCCAAATCCAGGGATTTTTATCTCGACTCCAGGACTATTTGCAGTCGTCCTTGACGTAGAATTATAGACTAATCGTACATTGTCAACCTGAACAAGAAATAAAAAGAATTAAATGCCAAATAAGCTAAACCAGGTAACAAACTAATGCGTTTTAGAGGGAATGGATCAATTCGTCTAGTTTCAAAGAAATTAAAAAATGTTCTTACCCAACAATCAATGACGAGAGGGACCAAAAGTTCCAAATTGAGCCAAATGTTGAAAAAATCCTTAGTTTTTTTATCACAGATATAATGAACAACTGCTGGCTTGTTCAATTTTGCATCCATTTGATTACCACCATCTCCAGGTACTATAAATATGGAAAGTAATTAGATTCGCCTACGATTTTAATTAAATATTTAATTTAAACTCACTTAGAACAATCGGATGGAGTCCTGCAGCTGAGAGCGGTTGAAGCAGCAGCAATAAACTTATTATAACTAAACTTAGCACTAAACTTAATTTATCTTTGTAGTAGGACATGATTTTTTGTAATTAAATATTAAACACGTATCACTTTATAAATTAACTTGACTTTGGACTTAAGCCTGACCTGTTTCAATTTTTAAAAAAAGCCAAAGACTTGAACTTGAATCTGAGTCTGATGATCCTGATGAAAGACATGACCAGAACCAGAACTAGATTGAACTGACCAATAAATTATTCTGAGCAGTATGAGCCACAATTCTTCGGGGTGGTCACGCTCATGTCAATGACTTGAAGGTCAAGACTTACAGTCAGTACAGGAATTCCAAAGAAACTAATGACCTATAAACTGGACGTAACGTAACGTGTTGTTAACTGAATGCAATCCAAAAGCGCACTAATTACGTTGCACTTCCTCCTCCGTCTATTTAACTCGATCCACTTGATGGACTTGACTTGTTTTTCCAGCAGTGGCAGTTGCGTATTTATTTACACACTTGAATTTATTGATGGAATGGAATGGAATTTTCAGTCAGGCAACTGCTCTGTGTATTCTGTAGCTGTGGCCAAACTGATAAAATAAAAATAATTTACAGATAAGGTCAGACAGAAAGGCAAAAAGCAAATAGAGCTTGTCTGTCTGTGTATAAATAAATGACTCACGCCTCGTGTCCTTTATAACTTTTGTACTATGTGGAGTGAATAAATCAGCTTTGATTGATAATTACACACACTCCAGATACTTTTTTGTGATTTTTTATACAATCGCTCATGAATTGAATTGAATCCAAAGTGATCGTATGACTCGAATCAAACAATCCCCGCCTGCCTCGTGTGTAAAAATAATACAGAGAAAAAAACCTACCATAGGGTCATGTGCGTCTTAAAAAATCTAACGTGCACGAGGAAATTCCTATCTTCTGGAAAACTAAAAATAAATGTCGTAATCTGTACTAAATAAATAGTAAAATGGACTCAACCAAGACGACATGAATGAATTTTTTAGAATTTTATTTACCAATGTCTTGTATTTTTATGTTTTTCTTGAAGTCGTCCTCTACTAAGGCGAAAAAGTTACATTACATTAAGCTGGTTTGGATTTTACATTTAAGTTAAAGAAATTGAAATTACAGCAAGGGATACGAATCAATTTTGAAATTTACATAGGGGTTCTAAATAGCTCAATGTGTACCTGTAATATACATACATATCCTAAGTCCTAATTCTTCAAAGTTACAATTTTTCTGTTTATGGTCAATTAATTCTAAACGCTGACGTATTTTGATGTATAAGCAGAAGGCACGCACAATAAATGTGCATCAAGGTTTAAGATAACCAAAAACCAAAATAAGTCCTAGTCTGATTCGGAACTATCTTCGTCGACATTTGCAGCAGTCGCAGTCGCAGGGTCACAGAGTCCTCCTTTCCCTGGGAACGTGTCATATTGATCGTCCTCCGGAATAATTATTCCTTTAGAAGAGTGAAAATCCTTTGGAAGCATTCGAGCAGCCATTCGACAGTAAAGAGCATTTTTGGTGGGTCCAATCAATCCACGATCTTTCAAAACACTTTCAAAAGCCCTGTAGGTGAAAACTCCATCTTCTCTTCCAGTCTTCTCTTCAGCTTCTTCATATATTTCTCGTACATCCTCTTCAAATTTGTTTTGATAGTTTCGTAATTCAGCAAACGAAAACTTTTTCCAATGTGGGCCTCTAAGATTGACAAGTTTTTTTACATCGCCGATTTTGCAATATTCCTTCTCGTCATCCTCGGCAGTGTTAGTGTTATTCAAAGTTCTAGATCTAGAAGTCGTAGTACTAGCAATGGATCCTTGGGTATTTTCAATTTCTTCTTCATTTTCATCATCTGCGTCTTCTTCTGATTCAGAAATTACTTCACGATCAGAAAATCCACCTCCTGAAGAATCATCACGATCTTCGTCAAAAACTTCAGGAGATGGTGGAACAAGACTTTGTTGAGAGTTATCTTCTCCTTCGTCGTCCATATCTTCTTGGCCTTGCTCTTGTGTATCTGGAAAAATTTCTTGAGTTCCAGTATTTGGGATAATTTCAACATGGCTTTGACCGTGACCTTGATCCTCATCCTCATTGTCAGAGCCAGAAATGCTGCTGCCTAACGAATATGGAATGATTTTAGTTCGAGTTCCAGTCAAAATTCCAGTTGCAGTTGCAGTATTTGTTGGCCGATCTGGCATATTCATTCCTGCAGCAGCGCGACCTTCATCATCAATACCAATTTCAGAAATGCTTTCTTCTTCATCTGAATCTTGTGTAGCCTCAACCACACGAATTGATTTTACGATAGGGCTAGGAAGCTCGGCCCCTGAATCTGGAATACTTTCTTGTGTAGGATCAATCACACGAATTGATTCTCGAACTGGAGTTGGTTTAGCGATAGGGCTCGGAAGCTCTGCATCTGAATCTGGGCGACTCTGACTTCCTCGACTTCCATCTTCTTCAGAAGTTCCAAACAACAATGGTTGACTATGAATTCCACCACCAGTCCCAGTCCCAGATTTGGTTCCAGTTCCAGTGGAAGTCAATGCAGAAGACACTCTTCGTCTTTTGTACAACCGACTTGTTGTTGCAGTAGAAGCATTGCTGGAATTGGACTGTTGACTTCCAGTCAAAATTGAAGGGCGTGTAATAAATTCAGAGTAAATTTCGGCTGGTCGAATACTTGATTGACTCAAGGAAGTTTGAGGACGAGTGCGTGGGCGAATTCTACTTTTATGAACTGAAGGCGGTGGTGAATCTGACTCATCTGGGGATGAACAAGCAGTTAATCTTCCATCTGTCTGTGATTTCTTCACTTTCTTTGAGCTTGTAGGAGTCCAATCATCATCTACGTCTAAGACTTTCGTGAGTTTTAAGTATTCAGTTCCAGGGCCAGGGCGTCCTCGTTTCTTCGCTTGAGGCTTGTCCATAGCTGGAGGCGGAGGTGGAGCTGGAGTTTCAAGTTGTGCTCTCTTTGATCCGTCGTCCTTAGATTTTGTTTTTGACCCATTTTTGGACATTGTGCTTCGACGTGGCAATGATGTTCCATACTTTTCCAATGCTCTCTCGCGTTGGGACTCAGACATGGAAATATTTGAGTCGTCGTCCACTATGAATTTATGAATACAATAAAAAAATTTGCTTTTCCTTTCAGTCACGACGAAAAGTTAAATAATTAAAGTCATACTAGCAGAACTGTCAATCTCAAAGCCTGCGCCCTTAGATTTTGCTTTTGACCCTTTGTTGGACCCAGCACTTCGACGTGGCAATGATGCTCCGTATTTCTCCAATGCTCTTTCACGGTAAGACTCAGACATGGAAATATTTGAGTCGTCATCCACTGCAAAAGCAATAAAATATTAGAGATTTTGATTTGGCTGTCTTTGTAATCACGATTAAGAATAATTGATCCAAGTAAGGTTTAGGGTGATGGAGCGTAGTGTACCATCGCTGTGTAATACAGTAACACCCAACAAAAATCTATAAGGACTGTATAACCATGGCCTCGTCCCACTTACTTGAAATTTCATTACCATAGTCAAAGATTACACTGAGATATTACACTTCTTCTTCGCTTGCCTTATTTGGATTGAATAACTTAATAGAATTTGAATTTGAGGTCAAATAATAATTAGAGTCTTACTAGCAGAACTGTCAATCTCAAATCCGCCCTTAGATTTTCCTTTTGACGCTTTGTTGGACCTTGGACTTCGACGTGGCAATGATGCTCCATATTTCTCTAATGCTCTCTCACGTTGGGACTCAGACATGGAAATATTTGAGTCGTCGTCCACTGCGAAGACAATAACAATTAGCCTTTCACACTTTCATTTCACTCACGACTAAGAACTAGACTAAAAACCTGGAAGATACTAACTCAGCACATTTTTTAAAATATTACATGAAAAAAACCGATATTAACCGCCCCGGGTAGGTCGAATCGGTCTACCATATTAATGTCGAGCATTCCCCAAATATTGCGATATCTTTAAACTATAATTTGTGAAAATTGGCCATGAAGTCTCAGAGGAGAAGCTGCGACACACCGACATACTAACACAACCTGAATTTTATTACATAGGATACTTACTAAAAGTAAATTAATTAAAGTCTTACTAGCAGAGCTGTCAATCTCAAAACCGCCTCCCTTAGATTTTCTTTTTGACCCATTGTTGGACATTGTGCTTCGACGAGGCAACGATGCTCCATATTTATCCAATGCTCTCTCGCGTTGGGACTCAGACATGGAAATATTTGAGTCGTCTTCCACTGCAAAGAAAGACAATAAAAAATTTGCTTTACTTTTTAATCACTTCACGAATCACGACGAAAAATAATCCCTAAAAGTTAAGGTCATACTTGCAGAGCTGTCAATCTCAAAGCCTCCGCCCTTGGATTTTCCCTTTGACCCTTTTCTGGACATTGTGCTTCGTCCTTTCTTGACGTTGACGTGACGTGTGTGACCCGACCCCACGCAGGATTTTTGCAACAATTATTTGTTTTCCGTCCGTTCACGTAACTGACTCATCAATGAGGAAAAACAGAAAGAGCAGACGACGACCGCTCATTTCAAAATTCCCGCCTTTTCCCACATATTTCAATGCGTCAATTTAATTTATTGTAGCTTTTACATTTGCCTTTGGCTTTGTCAGGGTTCGGCAATTAAAAATTATTATTAATTAAAGGAAAAACAGAAAGAGCAGACGACGACGACCGCTCATTTCAAAATTCCCGCCTTTTCCCACATATTTCAATGCGTCGATTTAATTTATTGTGGCTTTTACATTTGCCTTTGACTTTGTCAGAGTTCGGTAATTAAAAATTATTATTAATTAATTAACTATTCAAATTCAATTTCCGTAGATTTTTTAACCAAGCACGAACTTTATTTCAAAACTCATTTATTTTTTCTAAGAGCTCAAGTTCTGGATTTCTGCAGAACACATAAATGGTGGCATAAATTAGAAATGGCAATGTTAGTATATTCTGTTGCATTCTTTTAACGAACGATTATATATACTAGTTAGTAGAAGGAGAATATTACGTAAAATATGGCAATTCTCATCTTCATACTCATACTGAATCATATTTGAGCAAAAAAGCACTTAAAGGATATTTAGTTTTCGTAGCACGTAACTTAGGCTGGTAATATGATTGTTCAAAAATTATTTCAAACTTATGAATAAATAAGATAATACTTTGTCTTCTATTATCTATTTTCTGAAATTTGAAAGGCGGAGACTGCTCAGCTTCAATTCATAGAAGGCGACCACGGCAGTCAGGAGTCCCGCAGTAGCAGAACAAAGTCTTGCCAGGAACCGATCCAACGTTATAATTGTAGTCCCACGTCAATTCTGTCCCAGCTCGAATATTTTTGTTTGTGAAAAAAGCGATCCATGGAAAACGGAGATCATGAGTGTCGACGAATACATTTTGAACAAAAGTATTCGGAGTACAAGAGTGCTGAAAACATAATCATAACTATTATAGCTCATCTTAACCCTAAACTTTGTGAACAGAACTACTTACATTCAAATAGCGGCCAATATTTCCGATATTTTTAGCATCCATACTGTACACTAGTTCATTAGGTCCGAATAGCTGCCTTGTATCTGGCCATCGCTTTGGCTTCTTGGGTTTTTTCTTTTTAGACTTTACCTTTTTAGGTCTAGGAGCACCTATTATTTGAATTTCAGATATTTTAATTATAACAAGATTTCTAATTTTTGAGTTACTAGAGTACTTACAAAATTTACGGCACACAACACGACCTGACGGAAGAGAAATGTTTCCAATATCTACTGGACCCTCAGATGAGCTATTCGAATCCGAGTCATCGTCCTCTAATATTTGAATTACGACAAAAACAAGCCATATTAGTCATGGATAAAAATTACTTGTGACTGGAATTAAGTGAACA
The DNA here is from genome assembly GCA_009869925.1 of Thalassaphorura encarpata. Classification (NCBI taxonomy): domain Eukaryota; kingdom Metazoa; phylum Arthropoda; class Collembola; order Poduromorpha; family Onychiuridae; genus Thalassaphorura; species Thalassaphorura encarpata. The sequence goes on from WJEZ01000412.1 coordinate 22,530, forward strand.
AACCTGAGGAAAGTTTATGGGCCTCTTTCTCATAACCTTTTTTCCTAATCTCCATACATTCGATGAAATCTATTTCAGCCAAATACTCGTCACCAAATTTCCTGCCATCCTTAAAAAAGTAGGATAAAGATCTCACATTAATTAAAAGTATCGAATATTAGACACTAACTGGAAACTTTATTTACCTCGTTAGCTACAGAATCATGAAGAATTTCACAAGCATAGATGCAAATGAATGCTCCGGCTGGAATATCATGAAGTGGTCGAATTCCCCAACCTTTATTTGCTGTTTTAAAAATCTGGAGTTGCCAACGGAAAGGAAATTGAACAACACGATTAGAACACGTTTTCCGGCATTGGCATCTGCAAAGAAATTAGTGATGTATATTAACAGATTTTCTTCTCGCATAAAAAATTCCAAATAATACACTTACCTCGAGTTGCACTCAAATATTCCACTAGTGATATGATCGTTAAGTCTACGATTCTGATAGCCAACTTCCAACTCGTGATTTGCCGTCGGATTGCGCTTAATCCCCTCTAATGTCAACTGCCAACAAGCACATTTGTCCTTGTCCTAAAATAAAACTCTGAATAAAATATTTTCTCAAACGACTACACTGTAAATTAACTTACGAGACAATCATCTTTGCAATCACAACACGTAAGAAACTCATCGTCCAAATTAAGATTGATGGACGGATGGGGAAGTCGAGTTCGCGTATAAATAAGTCTAGCAGGAGGTTCACTATCAATGGCATTAACACAAGAAACGTTGACAATTTCTGCGCCCTTGCTAATATCCTACAAAAAAAATAAATGGACTTAGAAACTTTATGAAAATTAATATATTTGAATTTTTTCCTTACGGGATGTTGATACAGGATAGGAGCAGTAGGCTGAAAATAACTCACACAATCCACTTTGAATTTAAAGCAGAAGAAATCAATGGTCAAATTATATTGAGTAACAGTGAGAAAATCTTGGACCTCTGCACAGGTCTTAAAGCAATCTTCCACAAGGAGCTACGTATAAAATATCTTTGCTTTCATGTCTACTAAATCCCAAATAAATTGGGTATGCAAGCGGTGAGATTTTTCTCAACTCGAGATCCGATTCATTAAACGGACGGACACAGCTAGAATTGCAAAAATGTGTAACGTAGGGACGTGGACCTTCCACAGTTGATAAAATCTGAAGCGGCTGAAAAAATAACAAAAGGGATGTAAAAATTAGAAATTCAAACTAAAAATTAATTTCTTACCTGTAATTTGCCCTCGAATTCTTTCAAACTGCTCTCAGCTGGCATATTCGCAGAGATAATCAATTGCAATTTTTTTGTTCTGAAATTAATATTAGAACAAAATATTTCATAATGGATAATGAATATTTAAGCATGTAAATTATAACTAAAGTTGACTATACCGAGGATCTTGCCGCTGACAAATGTGTCGGTGTAGAGATTCGTTTACTCATTTCCATTTTGTAGAGAGGACCCAAACGAGATGAGCCACGATAAATCCATTCAGTGTCTATCATCCGAGTCAAAGACCAACTTGACAATGGAACAATCTATTTTGGCAACGACACATGTCCACCATTTTCCTAAATGAAACGTTTAATTGTCAAAAACTCAATAGAGATGGAAATAAAATTTATAAAAGGTTAGGTTAATGCACCTTGCCACTCTACTGTAATGACAGATCCTTCTTGCAATCTCACCATTGGACACTCTGGATATTTTTCTAAATAAGACCTTATAAATGGTTGTGCATCTGGAAAAGTAATATCCCAAATTTTTGGAGTAACCTCACACATAATTCGCACATCTTGGATATCCGCATAATGACAAGAACCGTCATCACTGAAAACTAAATATCTGGAAACAAACAATTCATTGGTAAAATTATTTTTACGTCTCTTCAAAATTTTAGAAAAACTCACCGGTACATGTTTTGAGCTTTTGGTGGTTCTGCCACAATCCCTGCGTAGAATTTATTTCTTCCACTCTCACAGTCGACAATGTTGTCTTTGCAAATAGAAATGATTCGAGTGCCGACTGGAAGAGTATATATAGGCGGATCGGCATATGCAACCAATTTAGCGTTAAACATTGCGACTGCGGTCACCGTATCCCTTGATGCTTGTCTGTTCGTGAGTGGTCGTCCTGATTTTGAATGCTGGAATTTCACTCTGAATTCCAACTAAGGAGGACAGAATAAAAAATTTTAATTTCAAAGAGGGGTCAAAGCTTACTAAATGTAAATGGGTAGTCCTACTTACAACTTTCGGTTTATTTAAAACTTCTACGATGTGGCCAGGAGACCATGCTGTAATTGGCGATTCTACTTTTGGTACTTTCTCAGTGTGGTAAACAAATACGTTGTCCCCAACTTTTGGCAAGGGTCTTGGAAGGATACCAGGTGTAGGTAGCAAAGCCTTGAATCGTGCAGGCACAGAAGTACCACCCACATTTTCACCCTCAACAACACAAATCTAAAATCAAAATCAAACACAACTCTTATTTTATTCTTATTTTTTTTTACTTTAAAGTCATGATATCGACGATATAATAATTTTAGATAGATAAATTTTATTTGGTCAAGGTTTTCAGGATTGACTTTTTTAAACAAATGGACCGCAATTGAGTTTCTCTTCAATTGGACTCTTCACTCAAAAACTTGCCTCAGAATCCCCGTCGACAGGTCCGCTCGTCTGCCTAAATTTCTTGGATTTTGGTCCTGGTTTGAACGCTGATTTCATCCTCTTTGGGCTTGGATTGCGAGATTCAAGCAACAATTTGGCCATATTCGTTGAATTCAATGGTACCCATGCTTTTTATCTATTGCAAATTAAAATCATACTCAAATGAAGGAAAAAATTTGACCATTACTATAAGAATGAAAAACGTCATCTTTGATATAAAACTCACATTGTACTTGGGTGGGACCAAACTATTGAAAATCATTCGTGCGGCTGTGGCTTCCGCATCAATCACGTCAAGGAGTTTATCCAACATCCCAAACTCATTTTCTTAACACAAAGTAATGCAAAATTCAGACCACCTCTTGGTTAATTCAAAACTTACTAAATTAGGTTAATTACCCAAACGAGCCAAATCCGCCGTCAAACTTTCCTTACACATTTTAATTTGAGGTTTAATTGGTAGACTAGCTAAAATAGCATCCACTTGTTTCTCCAAGTCTTCAGGTACTTCCAATACCTCTTTATCCTCACCACATTCCGGATCTAGAGTTACATCATTCATTTATTTATGCATATAAATTAAATAAATCCAATTTGAAATACCCGAGTCGTCATCGTCTATATTCACAACTGCAGGAGCAGAACTAAAGTTGGGTTTAAATGGAATGTCGTAAATGGGCTTCCCCTCCTTGAAGGCCTTAATGGAATCCTGCAAAATAATTTATAAAACTTACAAATCAAAATCACCATTTATTCAAAAATTGTTACAAATAAAGTGCACAACTAACCTGGACGTATTTCTCTGCTTTAGCCAAGCAATCAATGCACACTTTATGAACTTTCTTCATAGAAGACTCAGGAACTCCAAAAAAGAACAAAGTATGACTTGGAGCTTTGACAATCTCCTTCGATGTGAATTCACAACCCGAATTGCAACATTGTGAATTGAAATAACGATTTTCGCGATGTTCACGCTTAGGCTTAGATTTAGCGGAGGGCAAAGAAGAAGAAGAATGTCCATTTTCTCCATTCGTCGTGGTCGCAGTCGCAGTCACAGCGATGGATGTGGACGTCGATGGACCAGAGACTTTACTGCTATTACCATTGCCCCCAAGACTAAGTGGTCTCGATTTTTTGTCGTCCATATTGATTCAGTCCACTCTTCCAACTTAGGCCAGGTTGGGTGACTGAAAAATTAAGTATCGTCTAAAAGATGACCACAACATGACCAAATCAATAAAAAACAAGCTCAAATCCGATGATTTAATATAGTTATTCAACCTGTACGCAAGTAAAAATAAAAAAATAAACTCTGACTTGAAAAATTGACTGACTTGACTGTACTTACCATTGACGGATTGGAATACCCGTTAACCTTTGCCTTTTAACCCTAACCCTACCCAGGTCCGTACCGACTACTCTATTTTTCAGTTTTTTCAAGTCAAATCTCACTTCTCGAAATTAAATATAAAGAAAACCGAAAAGAATTAAAAATAGAACAGGACACGCAAGCAATGCCACAAACAGATGCGATTCAAACTTAAGCCTAGCTTCCCACGTAGCCTATATAGAACCAAGGATAGTGGAGCGTTCATTGTGTTCATGGACGGAAAAAGTGTTTTTTAGTCATCAAACTCGCTAAAAAACAACGGAAGTCCGATGGATTCCACCAACGTAGTTTAGTTCAGACCCAATTCCGGTTTACTTACGGGTTTGTTTACCGTTTTTTACTCATAAGTCAAGACTGTGTGTGATGCGGGGTGTTTTAAAGCAAAAATAATTTAATTTAGGTTAAATATCCAATTTTTAAGGTTAAGCTTCTATTGAGCTTATTTATTTCGAAACATGTCGAAATTTTTTACGTAATAACATAAAATTGACTTTGAAAATGGTGAAAGGCGTCGTTCAACGTGTAATCGTTTGTGGGATGAAAGGAATTGGAAAAACGACATTAATTGAACAACTTTTGTACTCAAATCTCGAAAATCAGGTAATGACTGAGGTTAAGACCGTATGATCACACTTTTACCACTAAATTTTTGTCGAAATTTTAATTTTATGTACTTAATTTTCAGGATATTCACCCTACGATTGAAGACATTTACGTAGCGACTGTTGAAACAGAGCGAGGAACAAAGGAAACGCTAAGATTATACGATACCGAAGGGATCAGCCCAGTTCCTTCCGATACGGCTGACCCTTGTTTTCTCCCGAAACAGTATTATTCTATCGCTGATGCATTTGTTCTCATTTATGCTGTGGATAGTCGGCAGTCATTTACGATTGTAGATGCTCTGAAGAAGGATATTGATAGAAATCGGGAGAAGCGTGAGGTAATCTTATGAGTATACACTCAGTTATACAGCAGTAGTTGTAGAATTCGTATGTAATTTTGCTTATTGTTCCCTAGATTCCGATCGTAGTTCTTGGAATTGGTTGTAAAAGTCAAGATAAACGAGAGGTCGACCCATCATTTGCCATTGGTTGGGCAACAAGAGAAAAATTTAGACATTTTGAAGTATTTATCCCAGATAGAAAATCCTTACTACCACCTTTCACATACTTGGCATCTAAATTAAGTCCTCCACCACCCAAAAATAGTTTTCCCCAGTTGGGTGGTATTGTTTCTAGAAAACCAAAAGATAAAGAAACAGGGAGCACTAATTGAAAAGGCAGTTCAAATTGAATTTGTTAATCTGCATCGTCTATCTGTGATCATAGTGGAAATAAGTTTAGTTTTAATGAATTCACCATAATGGACAAGTTACCTTCCTGATTTTTAAGGTTTACTACGAATTTACTAGAATTTTAGTTCAAAACAATGTTACCCGAATACGTTATCTGAATGATAAGTTTTACCAGTTTTAATCGTTAACGACATAAATTGTGTATATGTTACCTTCCAACGTAGGCATTAGTTTGTATTTCACTTCTCACTTAAATTTGTTACCTTACCTTATTGCGTAGTTTTAGTTTAATTAGTTGTTGGATCAGTTCCGGATTAGTCAATCTGAATCTGACGTTGGGTTGATTAATTGTATAGACAGTATTTTCTAGGGTTTTGTTCTAATGACTTTCAATGTGCAATTGTAATCTTAAGCCAAGACCAATCTTAAGAATGTTAAGCTCTCCATCTGATAGTTTCATTCGCAAATAAGAGGCAAGGGCAAGACAGAATAAAATTTTCCTTTGGAACCTAGCCAATAAAAAGTGTGGTCTGACCTAAATGACTTACTTATTCATCAGCAATTAATCGCGAAGGTGTACCCAATATGCTGAATAAAGAAACGAATATGCCTAATTCATCAGAACGATTTATTTGATTCAATTTGTTACATTACTGGTCAATTGAATTTTATCTTGGAAGTGTTACTACAGGTGGGTAATAATAAATTGCTTGTAGAATTACTTATCAGAACACAAGGCTTCCGTGCAAAACATTCCCTGACATAATCCACAATCGAATTACATTTCACTGATTTCACATAAAATGAGCTTTTTATATTGGAATGCTTGATTAACATATAGGCAACAACCCATTGCAAAATTACTATTACAAATTGCAAAGAGATTTCGCTCAGCAACCATTCGAATCATTACTAAATATATTACCCCAAAATGGAATATAAAATTACAAACTATTAGGGTAGAATGCGTACAGAGTACGAATTATTACATGGAAATATTTTACTTCTACGTTCGTTCAAATTAAGCTGGAGGCAAAGAATTTTTACATATTTTTCAGGCACTAATATGCATAGATTGTAATTCATTATTCTTTAATAATTTATCTTTCATAATTATAAAGTTACTGATTTGTATTGATTGCACTTGGGTTTTTCTAGCTTGAAGCATTAATAGCGTTTCATTTAAATAACCGGGAATTCAGGTCATAGGTCGCGTACTGTACGTAATACGTTTAAGTAGAGTGTCATGCAATGAATTTTTTTAATTAAAATTTAAAATCTAACTAAGAGAGC
>WJEZ01000413.1:0-29178 GCA_009869925.1 Thalassaphorura encarpata
AAGGATGCTGGGATGGGCTAGTCAGCTAGGTTGAGTGGAAATATGTATACAAAGATTCAGAATGAACTTTCTCTTGTTTTCTCTCCGTGTCCTTGCACATAAAAAGCTCCTCAAGGGGAAACCAAGGATTTTCTATACAAAAAATTCAACGTGTTATGTTATGTGTACTTTATATAATTCCAAATGTAAAATGCTAACACAATTTTTTTGAGAAGTAAATTCGTGGTAGTAATCTTGAAGGTTTTGATTTTTCACTGTAAATTATGAAGGATTTTTATTTGTGGCTACACCAGAAAATTTAGGAAAAATTATAAAGAAACTTGTCGACATTTCAAAATATTGGATGTAAAAGACATGGTGTTGCAAATAGTGGATAGAAGTCCCAGTCCCATGGTTCTTATGAATACTACCACAGTCACCTGCGGCTTTGAGAATTTGAATTTTAAATCTAATTTTGGTTAATTTGAATTATCGTTGGTTTCCCAAGGAGACTTCATCCTCTCCCATGGAACTTTCCCTATCTTAGTTTCCACTAGAACTTGAACCGTTGGTCGGTTTCCTTCACTAGCTAAAACTGAGCTACTAGGATAGTACGTAACGGAGTTTGCTTTTACTGGAAAGCTTTGTCATTCCGCTTCGTCAATTTTTAATTGCGATTCTACCAGTCCCAACTATCTTGCTCTTTTCCCAACTGTCTAGAGGATTCCAAGCCGTTCGTCTTTATTTTATTGCACTCAGAAAGGGATGGTTGAAACAACGAAAGTACTTGTACGGCCAGGAAGGGAAATGATTTCACCGACTCCTTAATAATTTCTACCAACACACCTTTCCATTGTCCACTCAAAATAAAATCCTCTAGAAGATCAAATGAATAGAGTGGTAGTCGTTTGAGGATTTTATTACCTGTTTACTTACCATCATCATCCTCCTTATGTGCAATTAAACTGGGAGGATGGACACTTTTATTGTCTCATGATGTGACACAAAAACCATAAACATATGTAGGGAGTCTCCAGGGGACATTTCGATGTGATATACAATATCATATCAACCATCACAGTCTCAACTCTGTTTATACGAAAAATTGAATCATTATCATTGGCTTATTTTTATTTTTGACCGTTTTTCGAGGACATGAGCTGCGAATAAATTAAATTATTGAATTTACTTACAGAATAAAATAATATTGATGAGATCGTAATTCCGTATATAGCCATTTTTTAAATATATAATTATTATTTGAAAATTTACTGTATAGTTTATGTCTGGGTTAGTCCTTAGCCGGGCAAGAAAAATGAAGAAATACATATTTTCAAAGAAACGAAGAAAGACGAGTTGAATTGACCAAAAGAGGAAATCTGGTATCTTGTCTGTTATATTTTGTTTCATCATTTACATTTTACATCTAGTTCTTGTCAAGAAGAACAAAGTCGTTGACAGGAAGAAGAGTTTTCTTTGGACATTGACATCTCAACCCTTACCATCCACATTGACTACTGCTGTGGACAACACGACGACGACATGAGGTTCGTACATTCGAATTTCTACTTTCACTCAATCTTCTTCCCCATCTTTCCCTTCATTCATCTGGAAAGGCGAACGAGTCCAAGATTTTGACAAGTTGGTCATGTTTTTCCATCAAAAAAGCTATATTTTAATATTTTTGTAGTCAAATGATAAACATTGTTATTTAGTGAAAATACAAAATCACCATAATATATTCTTAGCCATTTCTCTCACGCTTGTGTTTATTTCTAAATTTAAACCAGGTAGAAAACAAGTTAGCTCAGTTCATTTAGTGCTAACAGGTTCAGCAGCTTCCTTGTTTTGGAAATGAGGATTGACTCTCATGCGGATGTAAATGGAGGAAACGTGAAACATTATATTCATATTCGTATTCTGTGTAAGGAGACATATACAAATTATCATATTGAGCACAAGATTTCCTTGGATGGGTGCTGGAGGCGGAAAACCAATTTTGGAAGAAAATTGAGCCACACACTCACTCAGTCAGTCCTACTGTACGTACGTACGTACGTACTAGGATTCCCAGCCTGTATAACGTATGCATGTTTCCCAAGCCTTGGTTGAAGGCTAAACTAATTTGATACATGGAGTAGTAGAGAATATTGTGCCAATGGCACTCTCGATCTCTACTTAAGTTTCAAACTGGGAATTTCTCCAATGGTACCCTTTTCCCTTGTTTTCCTTTCTTAAAAGCTTTCCTCACTCAACCACCACTGCTCCCCGTGACAATGAGTATGATTGCTCTTGCCATTCCACGAGCACATTTAACAACTTTATGTTCAGGATTAATTTATGCACTGACATTTTAGATGTCTCTCAACTACCAGACTACTGTCTCTACTTTCACTATATAAGTGAACTCTTGGAAGGCAGGCAGGCAGGTTGATTGTTCAAATTCCCTTTTGTTTTAAGTCCATGAGGAGAAAGCAAAAGCAAAAGCAAAGGAAAAGTGACTTTCTCCAGTTGTACGTACGTACGTACTCTTGAGTTGGCCATCTGAACTGATGGAATGGACTCAATGCAGTACTTGTATAGCCAAGGTAGGTAGGTACATGAAATACAAAACAGGTTTAATTTCCGGCTTTCTCCTCTTAGCATTTGGGATGGACGAGAGTCCTCTCGGAGAAACTTGATTTGTGTACGGAGTTGGAGAATGAAATCAATCCTTCTTCCCATTATTGGACTTTACTCTCAGATATTTCAATTTCCCTATTCCGATTCCTCCTCAACTACTACTACTACTACACAAGCATTTTCAAAATGTGACCAAGGAACCTCAATTCCCTAGCCAGGCCCAAGCCCAAGCCCGACCTCAGCTCTGCATACAAAAAGGCTTTAGATGGTAGTACCAACAGTAGCAAACTCCTCATGACTCGATTTCCTGTCAACTGAATCAATTCCAGCACACTTAACTTGCATTCAGACCGTTTGACCCAAAGTCTAAGATCTCCTTAGAATCCAGGAATGGACTAGTTCTTGCTTCGCGAGCAATAAGAATGAAGATTTTGTGGGATCGTCCCAAAATCACAATACTAACATAATGGACATTCGAAGAGTCTTTTGGATGTTTGTACTGAATCAAGTCCTGTCTTACAGTTACGGACGTGCTCGGCTATAAAATATGTGCGTATATCTATAGCAAACCAATGGTTCTTTTTTTTCTTGGTCTTGTTCCTCTTGTGCTATTACCCTAACAGACTATCAATTTCAGGATGAGTCCGAATTCGAATCCGTCCGACTCACATCAATTTCTTCTCAATTTAGTGAATTGGATTTTTGTAGAATCGAATTGGAATGTGGGAAGAATAATAAACATTACTATAGTTGAATTTCCCTTGGTCAAAATTAATTGCATAAAATTTCATAAAATTAAACGAATAAAATGTTCATAAGACTGAGGCTGGAGTTTAATTGCTTGGTTTGATTGCAACCAAAAGTTAAATCCTCGTTTAGTACCTTGGATGGGTGCTTAGAAAAGTAACGATGGACGAAAAGGAGCAAGAAGCAACCGAAGTTTGGAAACTCCCTATCGAAATATCTGAGTCGTAAGATTCCAGAAAAGTTTGGCAGTTTTCTCTGATTGAGTTATGAGTGAGTAGGGTCAGCCAGGGAGGAATCAGCGTTAGAAGAAAGAACAAAAATCCTACAAAAGATTATAAGTATCCGACATGCGCACGTAAACGTACGTAATACTAGAACAGTACAAGAAATGCAATATTTTTTCTTTCAAATAATTGTTTTGCATATTGGAACACAACACTACAATAATAATTTCCTCAATATTGGGATACATTAAAATTTGTTAAGAAACTATCCTAAAATCTAATGTTAAATTCTTAAACAGTTTCAAAAGATACACACAAAATTTAATGGAAACATCCAGAAGCATCAAATGCTTTGCAACACACTTAAATTCTGAAATATTTGTACTACATTATTTCTTGGTTGGTTTTGGAATTCCACGATGGTACAAAACTTTCGAATATTTGTCCATGAGGAAAGAACCTGTCATTCGTTTTGATTTTATGTCCCGTGCTCAAATATAATCGCTTAGTGGGCAGTGGTCAGATCAAAACTTTTTTTATCTTTAATGGACTAACAGAAATGGACATGCTTCATGTAGTGGAACCCGACACACAATTGTTGAGTAAATTGAAATAGAAAAGAGAATGTGGTTAAATGCGTGCAAATAAATTGAACTCCTCCTCTTACTAGGGAACGTTTTTAGGTGTCACAAGAGTTCAGGCCCGACATTTTCTTTCCCACACTCACAAGGGTCCTTTGACATCAAAAAAGTTAAAATTGGTCTGTTAAAATCCTAATTTTTTGGAATATAAATTTTTGAAATTTTCGTATCCAAATGGGTCGAACTAGACATGAAAATTTGCAGAAAAATACCACGAATTTGATGGACTAATCGAATTTGGTGATTTACGATATTTCCCTATATCTTACCTGTAGACGACAAAAATACGCCGAAATGCGATTTGGAAAAATCAGCATGGTATTTAACCCATGAAAATTTAACTTTTAAAGGAAGAAAGTTTGACAAAAATTTCAAAAATTTATATTTAAAAAAATTATGATTTTAACAGACCAATTTTAACTTTTTTGATGTCAAGGAACCCCTGTGAGTGTGAAAAAAATATGTCGGGCCTCAACTCTTGTGACACCTAAAAACGTTCCCTAGTTAGCCTAGCCCTCCTTCCTGCTAAGGTTTGGTTTGCATTGTGTGAATGGAATAGTGAGAAAAGTGTTAATGTGTCGAGTGTGAAGAAATGGGCATGTACAGTGCGTGTGTTTTTGGTGAAAGCTTTCGATCCACTACTGACTGAATGAATTGGAGATGTGGGTTTTTTTGTGAAGAGAAGGAGACTGATTGAATTCCAACTTTGGTTCCTTCCTTCATTCCATTCCTTCCGTTTCTTTTTGAAATGAACAGGAATACGCGAAGGAAATAGAAACATGTATGGCATATACACACAGGGTGTTTCTGATTTACATCCTCCCATACATACTTCCAAGAAGGCATTCAAATACCAGTATACTTGTACGTACGAACGTACGTCAATACGAATTTAACACCATAGTCATAATGCTTTCTCCTGGTTGTATGTTCTCTTATATGAAAACTAATACCTGAGCTTGGAGCTATAGCTCTGGCTCTACAGTTGAGTTTTTTTAGAGTTCGACTCAGATCCTTTCCCACACATCAAGAATTGAACAATAGAACTTTCTTGGTGCATTTGTATCGTGTATGTACTCGTACGTACGTACGTACACATACTACATGTATGCTTTTACTCCTACTAGTTTTTCCCTTGGAGAAATCAACAAACAAATTCCAGAACGGCGACAAGTCTAGCGGAAACTGGAGAACTACTACTACTCTGTGTGTACTACGTCGTCTTGGAGGATACAACCGCGATTTCCTCAAAAGTAGATATAAATAATAAATAATTTATGGTTTTTGAAGAAAGGAGTAGTCAGTCGTCCAGTCTAGGCTAACGCTAAGGCTAAGGCTATGGATTGTGTTGTTCTGTTCTGTTCTGTTCTTGGAGAGAAAACACTCATTAAGGACCCCTGATAGGACGACGAATGTTTGGGTTAAAACACTTCGTGTCTTGTAATGGAATCTCCTTCCTTTCTTTTCTCTTTTCTTCTTCACCAAGCTAATGACGATTAATCAAGTTCAGACCTCGTCCTCGTTTTTTTCTTCAACTTGTTTTTTTTTCTTTCTCTCTAAAAAGAAAACAGGAGGACTCGAATGGATCATTTTGTTTATATTGCTTTATACAGCTAGTAGAGATTATAATTTCATTTTTTAATGTGATCAATTTTTTTTCAATTACATAATTGAATTTAAATTGTTTGATTAATTAATTAATGAAGTCAATTAAAATAGAACAAATTTTGTTAATGAATTGGCAAATACAGGAGTAGTAGAAGGAAAATAGTTTTTGTGTTGCGTATTGGATTCTGCCGATGGAGTAGGAGTCCAGGCGCCAAGCAATCTGTCTTTATTGTGTCCCAGATCCACTCCTCTCCGCCAACCGATCCGTTGGATCGTTATCTCTACAATTATCATCACAGGGAAGACGATACTCAAACTTTTCCAGTTTAGGACCCGGTTATTGTTTCCAACTCCTTTTCCTTACTTTGTATCTACCCAGCCTTACTTGCTGTTGCTCCAAAACTTGCTCGTATACTATTCTTATGGAGCAAGTTCATTCACCGACCTGCTACGCTGCTATAAATTTTAGTCGTAGTTTTTACAAGTACCATGTTTGAATATTTTTGGCGTGCAATTGCAGATTTTAGCGTTAATTTGAAAATACTAATAAAACCAGAACAGGATATATTGATTTTGGTTTTACGCTAGTTTTTGGTAAGTTGAATATTGGGTTCAAATTAAGGTTTGAGAAAAAACTGAGGTTGCTAGAGCGAGAAGATTTTTATTAGCTTGACTCTCAATTCATCCGAACGTTATTACTTCCAGATTTTTGATTTTCACTACATGTGGTCCTCCTATAATTTTCAGTCGGATAGGTTCAAATTGAACCAGAAGTCAATCTTGTCCTGTCTTGTCCGGTCCTGCTCCCGTTCCTATTCCATTACGGTACGGCGTTAGTGTTACATAGCATTGCACAGCTTCAGCCTTAGCTTGAGCTGAGCCTTTGCTGTTGCAAAGTGTGGGTGTCTCTTGAAAGATAAATCGATTTGCACCTAAGCGTCTCCGTCTAAAAGCGTCTTTGGAAGCTAAAGCTAAAGCTTTCCCTGTCGGTGATCCCAATGTGACGTAATATGCCGATAACGGATTCGTAAACCTGGCCTGAATGGAACCAGGCTCCAGGGTGATACAGTTCGTTTTCTTTCGTATTTTTCATTCAATTATGTAAGCGTGGACGTGAGCCGTCCACTTTAATCTGATATGGCCAATACCCTTTAACTTTATAGGAAAAAATAAATATAAAAATACTCTGTTTTTATGCACGCGTATTTTTTACAATTTTTGTAACCAGATTTTTTCATCAAAGAAATCGAAAATTTTAAACCCAGAATTTAATCGACTAGGTGTGAAATTGACACGATTCTCCCTGAAGGAAAGTCAACGACTGCAATTTCCACTTCAAAATCCGTGGTCCATGGAACCAATGGATCTAAAATTTTATTTTGAAGGTTGAATATTAAACAGGGAATGGAGAAGCGGGCGAGCAGGGGAAAACGATGAGCCTCGTCTAGGTTAGAAATAAACATTTTGTTGTTCGTAAGGATAAGAAAGAAGTGAAGTAGTTGAGTTTACAAAAGCAATTGGGGTCTCTTCTGGTTTGAACTTGGTGTTGGAAATAAGTAGCGGAGGTCTTAAAACTCTGGCCCTGTGTTCTGGGATGGCTTAGTCATTCATCCTGAGAGGAGGCTCACTGGGGACATTTTAAACAAACACCATCAACACAAATGAATCCTTCTAAACTCTAAAACGTTTAATGAAAGAAAAGACTTATGAGGATCCCCTCAAATTGGACCAAGAGTCGTCCACACGGTGCGACATTAAAAACTCAAGCCAAGAATCCTCGTCTCATCAGTCCGTCCAAGCAACATCTCTCGCCTCCTTTCCAAACTTTCCTTCCACATAATTTACTTCCTTCCAACTGTAGCTGACGGTTAGTGAGTAGTGTAGGGACTAAGTACTAGGCTCCTTCCTTCCTTTCTCTTACTTTTCTCATATACAGGGTGATGATGGACTCTAGGCCTAGGTCTTGCATTGCCAAGTGGTGAAAATGTCATCGGACCCAAAAGCATTCCTTCCTGTCTCACCCTTAACAAGAGCTTTTTTTTTTCTCCTCTTCTTTTTCTGTATTTTCTGAAGCTCAAGGGGACAACCATGCAGAGCTATCAGGTTCTTACGTTTGTGGCCAAAGTTCTTTCCCTCCGAAACACTTTCACTATCCTTACTTTACTTAGTATCCCCTGATTTTCCTCACTCTCAATGTGTTTTTCTTCCAGGCTAAGTTTTTTTTTGTTTCTTATGACAGTCTGATTCCCTAGGATCTCATCCACACTTTTATTACTCTGCCAAATGTCGATATTATCATCTCTTAACTTTGGTTCTCTCCAACTCACAATGTCTTCACAAAGTCCCAGAAATTCTACTGTCCATTTCTTCTTTTCCATTTATTGCTTTCTAGCAATAGGAGGGGGCCAAAATCCAAAATAAAATCAAATGAGTTTCAAAAATTTTCCAAGTCTACGAGCTTTTTGAAAAATTCTTTCTTGAGTAATTTGAAAACACATGGCCATGAGGGCCATGCCAAGTAAAAGATAGATGGAGCAAAACACAAGTTCTGAGTCTACATGACCCCTTCTCCGATCCTCTGGCGAGTCTCCTGGGACCAAATCTCCAAATCCAATCGTGACGAGGCTCACAAAGCAAAAATAAGAGCTGTCCAAGTACCCCCAATCTTCCCACCAAGAAAAAAGAAAAGAACCGAACGTGATGTAGCACAAAAAAACTCCCAAACAGGTGGAAATTGGTATGGGTACGTCCTCAGGATTATTATTATCATCATTTCCACTTGCACTCAAATTGTCCAAAGCTTCCTCTTGCCCACCTTCCATAATCACTTCCAATTCTTCCTCTTCTACTTGGTTTTCTTCTTCACCCTCGGATTGTTTGGACAATCCTTCGATCTGCTCAAGCTCTAAGCGACGACGAAGCTGTCGACCCTTTTCCAGATTTTGACGACAACTTGAGAAGAAAAAAAAGAAATTGAGAGCTAAGGCTGAACACGGTTTGAGATAAGTGCAAGGTAAAGATACATTACGTGTCTTTTAATGGAAGACGATCAGGAGAAAATACTAACAGGATAGAACAGACAAGAAGGTGAAAGAAATCCAAGTGCTCTTTTACTTTGTACACAAGAAATAGGAAGGATAAGAGGCTCAAGACAAGAAGTTTCACACCAAGGTAGTCTTATGTTGTAACAAGCATTATTATCCCTCGGATCTATTCCATCCTCATTTTCTTTATCGTTTCTAGTTAACTCCTAGGTACTACGCCCTACGATCGTAATAAGGCTACTTGTGCCTAAAGTCGTACGCACGTCTTAAACTGAGAATCGTCCTATCAAATTTTTTAAAATAAAAAATAGTTCAAAAATTTATCATCACTATGTTGTTACTGTCACGTGTTTTTTTATTGGGGTGAATAGCAAAATATAGGGCATGGGAGCTGAGGTTGTTGGACCAAAGGAAGCGTATGGTGGATTAAATTCAACCCTAGGGCAAAAGAGAAAGCCAGTCAGATGGAAAAACTCCCGTTGCCTCGTTGATTTTCTCCCTGAATGGAAATGTATGCAAAGCATTGTGTGAATCGAAAATTGGACGCTCTCCAATACATCAAGAATTTGTGGGACAAGGGTTTGAATGTCAGATTTGCCTTAAGTTTACTCTTTGAAACAACTGGAGCTGTAGAGGATCTGATCCACAGCACAGACAGTCATTCGTAAGTAGTAGTCACTCTGTTACCTTATAAAGGATGAGCAAGCCCTAGCATACTACAAAATTTCTCCCAGATTCGGCCATAAAACTTAACGACATCCCAACTCATCATCATCTCTCTCATGATCTATGCATTGAATCCTCCTCACTTTCCATCCACATCCACCCTTCTCACACTTTCACTTCCCAAAATCTATGTAATGTAACTCCTTACCTACCTACCTACCCACCTATGCGTAGTATATTTTACCCGGGTAAAGTAGAGCACTAGGAAAGTTGATCGAGTTTCATGGGAAGAAGTAGCTAGCTGCTACAGGAAAAAAGTAGGAAAAAAAGTCTAGCATAGCATAGGACAGGACAGGATAGTATAGGGATGGCAAAAGTAGTACTCACCGGTCCACTGAGGTGTAGAACTGGCGGAAGAGATTTGCCAACAAGTTGCCAACATTGGCCATGTAGAGTAAGAGGAGTGGGATGCCAAACAAGGCATAAAATACCGTCATGGCTTTCCCCCACTTTGTCTTGGGTGTAAGTGGACTCCCATATCCTGGTCATCACAAATCACAACGTGTTCACAAATCCAACCATTTTTCTTTATACTTGCATCCTAACACGCCATATTCAAATATGACAAAGTCAGACACTCAAGGCGAAAAAAAAAGTTTTTCCTATAGCCACAGTATTAACAAGAAGAACAACAGGTTTAAAATTATAATTTTGCTATAATATTCTGAAGAGATATTTTACAAGCTGGAGATAGGATAAGAAGAATGAAGGGCAGTGGGTCTGAATTCATGAGACGGATTAGTTGCTCTAGATTTAGAAGTAGAGGACGGAGAAAGTTGAATCTGCTAGTGTTAGTCCTCAGCATGTAAAACGTGGTACAAGGAAAGTCATAGTAGTAGTAGTCACGGGGATTGACAGTTTGTGCTGTGGTGTGGAATACATATGTACATGCATGGTTCCCCGCCTTTGCCTCGTTAATCGGAGGAGATGGAGCAGAATAATTCATTGGGATTGAGTGAGTCTTGATTTAGCCTTAGCCTTAGCTTGAACCTACGTACGTAACGTACCGATAGTTGTGTAGACACTCAAAGAGTACATGAGAGCCGCAGGGAAAGTCCAGATTGGATCACTCGATCCATCAAAGCCGAGTCGAATCTCTTGAACTAAATGGGACTGGAAGGTTTGAATCAAAGTCTTCACGTCCGACATCCATTTGTCCGTTTGAATCAAGTTGTAGGATTGGGTAACATTCCAAAGGGAAGCTACCATTTCCCCCCGAAGAGTGGACACTTGGGCAGTTCGTCGACTTTCTGTTCGAGCCTCAAGTCCAATGAATAACATTGCACCAAGGATAGTGTAGCCAAGCAAAAGGGCTCCAACCCCCACTTGACTAAATAGAAATGTGATACCCTTCCGCAACCAGTACTTGAAACCTTGTCGTTGTTCTACACACGCAAAAATTACTTTTCATGTATCAAATTGTAATTATAAACCAAACTATTCCTGTGTTACTAAATGAGACTAACTAGGGAAGGTCACGACATGCGTATTCTACCCAGACCCGACATAATCTTTTTACGTTCATTCTGGTCCCCTGACATGGAAAATGTTGAAATTCGTCTGTTCATATCGCAAATTTTTGAAATATAAATTTTTGATGAAAATTTTCCTAATGAAATACACACGTGAGCATTGGGTGCTACCCCTACCGCAAAATTGTCGAAAAATCAACTTTGTCGAAATCGGTCGAACCAGGTATTGAAATTTGCAGAAAAATAAGGGAAATATATTATCGAATTCGATTTTCATGAATTTGATGTTCCCCTTTAGACGACAAAAAAGCTTCGAAAAGCAAAATGAAAAAAAAACAGCATGGAATTTAACTCGTAAATTTTTAAGTTTCTAAGGGGGAGGACCATTGGGAAAATTTTCAACAAAATTTCAAAAAAATTCAATATGAACAGACGAATTTCAACATTTTCCATGTCAGGGGACCAGAATGAACGTAAAAGAATTATGTTGGGTCTGGGTAGAATACGCATGTCGTGACCTTCCCTAGTAAGCCTGGGATATTTTTTAAAGTATTTTGCACATATGTATAGCTAACTGTGATATTTTACTAGATGATGAAAATAAATGCATTTTCAGCAGGACTAGGATAAATTCACATGTAGATATTTCATGTAAGTTTGTCTGTCCAGCTCGTTAGTCAAACAAATGAAACCCCGTAATTTGGCATTACAACATTAGTACATGAAACGTTCTAAGCGTTAGTATTATCCGTTTGTTTATTTTGGCTGATTCTTCCTCGTTAGCAAATAAACAAACAAAGGTTGGCTGACAGGGCAGAAGGATAAACTCTGAGAGTAATTACAAAGATAGGGAAGACTAATAGGAACAAAAAACATTTTACAGAGTTGACACTTTGCTCTTATGGATATGTTCCAGATTTTATCCCAGAAGCCTTTCATCAGCTCAACTCAACGTCTGTCCGTCGGTATCTCCTTCAGGTGATTAACTCAAAAGTTGATTATAATCGGATGATGACTTTGGAATTAGTTGAGTGTCCAGACACAATGTGCGCTTGAATGACTTTTGCTCTAATCTACTCCTGAAGCTAAATCCTTTTTGGGATGAGGACAGGAGAAAGATTACATTGCATTCCTATACTTTCAACTTCACCTCATTAACTCCAAATTACACAGAGGGAAGCAAGGAGCAGCAGTTGCTTTGGTTTGGCTTGACTTTCTGTTTTTATTTCTCTCTCAGGTCAACAATTACTCTTTCACTGAGCCCCGTTGTCTTGTCCTTGTCCTTGTCCTTGTCCTTAATGGACTTAAAAGGAAAAGAGTGCGGGAATGTGGATATCCAATTTCATTTTCTATTTCTGGAAATTATCACACACAACACGCGGAGTGACTACCCAACTTTTCTTCTTCCAGTCATTCCAGACTTTCTTCGCTCCATTAGTAAGGGAAAATCCTGAGATGACTAAACTTCATAAGCAAAGTCTTTGGTTTGGGTGGATTTAGCAGGCAAGGAGCTTTCCCCATGACATGACATGCCATGGGTGAAAGTAGAAAAGTCACCCTAGCTAGCAGGCCCCGTGTCTCTGCTTTGCCAATAAAAGAATTATGAGGGCTGTTAGCACAAGAAGAAAGATACAAAAGAAAGGAAAGACGAATGAAGATCTGCCGTGTCTCTGCGTCCAGACAAAAACTATTTTTTCCATTTGCCAGTTCTCTCCATAAAATATCAGTGGGAGGGAAATAACTACATCGTCAAACAGGGAAATGGTCAAACCTTAAACCTCCGTTAAACTCTCTTTTATTGCTGATTAGATTTGTCAAATGGTCTCTTAAAAAATTTAATGCTGTCGTAGACAGAAAAAGAAAATCCAAAGACGTTTCTGGAATTCCTTTCTTGGTCCGTTTTCACTTTGCTTCTATTTTTTGTCAACATTTATAGAGGGAAGTTATTTAAATTATTCTTTTGAGTGTTTAGGAATTACGATGTGCTTACGAGTTAAGTGTTTTTTCGAGTTTAAGTTAACTTTACCACTAGAGCTATCTGAGTTAACAGATAATTTCGTGTTAAGGGTCGCAAAAATCTCAATTCACAATTTTACATATCACCAAATCCCAGAAATTTTCTAATTTGTAAAATAATTGACTTTAGTCATTGTGTGCAGGTCAAAATGACATAAGAGTAATTATTATGTATAAATTGAACTTTTGAATATTTTGTTTATATTTTCCTCGTATGATGAGATTGACGAGTTCTCCGTTGCCTTATAGTTGAAATGGAATGGAATGAGCCATGTAGCATTCATCTTAAAGGAAGGAATTTGGATTCCCCAAGTTTTAGTTTTAGTCTCACTTTTGCAACTCATTTGGCTTACAGATGATACAACTTAGGAAACCGTGAATTGCAAAGTAAGCATAAAAGCTTTTGGTTAGTTTCCGACAAGATGGAAATAATGAGGGAGAGTAGGAAGAGTTTAAGAGACAAGGGAGAGTGGAGAAAGCATACAAATGATCACAATGTCACACGCCCCCAAAGTTCACTCTCAACTTTGTCGTCTCCAGTCCAAGACTTTCTTCTTTTTTTTAATTTCAAACTCCTCACACTACTCTCCAACTTCATTTCTCTATGCAAACAGGCATACAAACCATTCCTATTACTCTGTTGGGACCAACTTGAGCTTAACAAGGACTTCTACGCCCCACGATAACCACATTATAACTCCTCACAAAGATTTTATATCAAGTAAATGCTCAGAATGGATTCGGTCAAAGGTCATGCGCACGCACCCATAGCCACACACACGTGTTTGACTTTATACATGGTTATTTCACATATTATCAAATTATTTGATACATTTAGTAAATATTTTCTGCCCAAAATTCTTCAAATTTGATCTTGGCCACGCATCGTTTATTTTTTCTACTCTTCAAATAAATTGAAAGTTGACTTGGCCAAAGATAATCGCTACGAAAATCCTCTCTACTTTATTTGACTCCTTGTAATAATGGAGTGGAGTTTTTTATTCCAATCCTAAAATCCCAAGATTTTATTCACAGAATGTTCTCCCATTTAAGAAAAAGTCGTTTGAGAAAAGAAAAAGAAGGAAGGACGTAACGTACCGACTGGGAGATAGTACATTCGATATTTTTCCTCATGTTGGGGGATTATCATGACTCTTCCTTTATTCAAATCTTCTCCAATTCACAAACCAAACCCAGAGAATTTTGCGATATGATATTTTTCACCAACCGTTTTAGCAGAACAGTGTTACACTAGTACTGACGTCAAAATTTAGTTGTAAAAGGACCACTGGGCTGATTACAAATATTTTCTCTTCATTCCTCATTAAACCTGAGCGACAGACAGGATTCTAGGCGGCAGCGTGTTATTTAAAGTAAAATTTTCCATTTCATCTTCATCCCGGATATCCCCATCCAACTCCAACTGTTCTTTTAATCTGAAACTCGTCGTATGTCTTCAATTTCCAAGAGCGTGCATTCAATTACACTACAATTACGTCCAATTTAGTCCCAATTTGAAAAGACCAGGGCCCCGCACTTTACCCTCGTCTATAGATTTAATTCAATTCATAGACTTAGACTACCCGGGACGGGTATTCCAACTTGCTACTGGGACGGGACTTGGTTCGATTTGCCTTGCCTTGCTTTGCTATGCTTAACGTCAATTTCCCGTTCTAGAATTGGCACGACGCGACACAACAACCAACTGGGACAAAATGAAGAAGGATTCGAACTAGGGCTATACAATGAGATTTTCTAAGGTTATGCATGCATCCATAAAGTCTTTTCCTTCGCTCGTTGTTAAATCAACCAACCTTCTTCATCTTTAGAACTATGGCAGTGATTCTTGTTGTTTGTATTATTTCCAATCATTCAACCATTAAAAATGCAGTAAAGAAACCCAGAATTTTAATGTACTGCACAGAAACCTGACTGGTCATGAAACTCTATTTCCGTCATTTTGTTTATTTATCCTCCTGTCCTATTTTACCCAAACAAATTTTCTCTATTTCATTTTACAAAATCCTGGTTGAGTGATTTCACTAAACTCCCATGTCTTTTTTTGTGTGTGTGTGTGTGTGTGTGTATTCTGACATCCTGATTGGCATCTAAATTCTTCTTCTCTGTCAGTCGCACACAAGAATTGATTCTAAAAGAAGGAAGGGGCAGAAATTTATCATCGCATTGCATTGATGGGCCAAACCATGTGTTCAGCATCCTTTTAGCAACTTGGTTTCTTCCAGCATGCATATTATTCGCACTGTTGTGAAATTTTCATGAATTCTCTCATCCATGCGTATGTAGAGTTTGAGTAGGACGACGTATGGCTTGGGTCCTTTTTATGGTGAGTTGAATGCAGGTGAAGATTTGATCTCCGAATCCCATGGAAGTGTTAAAAAACTTTCTGAAAAGGACTCAGATTTCCTGTCATTCTCACTCATACGCAGTGTTGCGATGCAAATGGAACGTGATATTTTATATGCATGACGAATGGAACGATGTGAGAATTTGGAAGCCAGGCCAGGATGATATATAGACAGGGGAATCAAATATCAGATTTTACTTGGGCTTTTCTTTTGCTATTGGGTCTTAAAATTTCGCACATTTGTAGTACCATCTAAGTATAATATTAAAATGCAATCCTTTATAATAATTTTTTTTGGATTTAACTCCAGAACAGAAATGATAATGACATAAGGTAGGAAATCTAGAATTCTAGAAACGTCATGGCTAGCTTTCGCCCGCCCTGTTTTCAAATTCAGCTCAGCCCTACACGTGTCTCTTCAATTAATTTCTCACCTTGATTCTAATTAGCGGAACTCTGGTCTTAGTCTTAGGTTAATGTGTATAGTGCTCGGGTTTACTAATGTCCAACCCCAAGCCCAAGCTCACTAATGTGCTAAATAAACAAACAAATTCTTCTCTACGCTTAAGCTTTAACCTTAGCTCCTCATCCATATGCTCAAGCTCCTGTTCAGTCAATCCTGACTCTCCCGGAAATTTAATTTACTCTTTGAGCGCGACCAGAAAGTATCTTTAAAGGAAATCTGGTTTCAAAGCTAAAACTACTGGGCGGGCTGGCGGAAAGAAGTCCAAGTCAAGTTGGAGTGGATTGTAGCAAGCAAGCAAGGAACTATACTGCTACATCACATCTTAAGTCTAGTCTAGTCTGTGTACCTGTCAGATATTAGCCAGGCCAGGATTCTTGAGCTTTCGTCTTTGCTGGCTGGCATGGCACACACACACATACGGTGTACGACCATCATGGGTGATCCTAAGGTTTCAAGCATCTAAAAAAATTAAGTGAATTAAATCGACCGCCGCTCTTTCACTCAAACTCCCACGTCCAAAGTCCCAACCTTTCATTCTAGCCAACTTCTCGACTAACTTGGAGTTCAATTGACAAAACTTTCTTCTTTTCCTTTGGTTTTATACGGGGTGGCTAGGGACGTCAACGTCTGGCAATACAATAGTCAACTTCACCTCTAATGCTTAGGCCATTGTGTAATAAAAAGTAAATCAAAATTTGAATTTTTTCTAATATGAATAATGCCACAAATTTTTACAAAAAATTTAGCATAAAATAGTAATTTTTTGAAAAATTCTGGAGTACTCTGTATATTAGTTGCTTGGTGAAATCAGTGAGGCAGAACGTGTTTGAACTTTGCCTAAAGAAGATAAACTAATGAAGAGAGAAGATAATATAATTTGGAGAGTTAATTTTGGTCCTATTAGTCCAAAGGACTAGGATCGATGGAAAAATCAAGGGAAATATTGTCGTCCTCAGCATATATGTGACTAACTAGACTTTCTTTCACCAACTTGTGCATTAAGGCAAACAGTTTTTTGGGTGCCTTGCCTTGCACGACGACGTCTTCGTCTTCTCAACTTTTCTCCTCGTCTCTTATTATTATCTTTTTCCGTCTGCTCTGACTCTGGCCTAGGCTAGGCTCTTGAGTTGGCTGGCTGGTTTTACTCAGGGGAGACCTGATGTCATGTCTGTCTTTCTCACTACTGTCCAGAACTAAAGTTTCTACAGAGAGCCAAGAGAAGGAAAAATTCATATCTTGACTTTCGAAGGCAAGTTGCTGCAGCTATTTCAGTCCAGATAACTCACCTCTGCATAGATTCGTCACATTCCATTCCATTCTGTGCGAAATGATAGCATTCCTCAAGTACGAGTCCACTTTTCTCCTGTGCTTTCACTTTTGACTTTGAAATCTACAGTGGCAAAAGCAAAGCAAAGGCAAAGATACCCCACCAAAGGTGGGCGTGACGCTTGGAACTATGCTATTACTTCTTTGGCTTTGACTGCAGGATTTCCCTAATAACATATTTTGCTTTGCTCTGCTTCTGTTTGTTGTTACACCTTCCATTTTCCAAGGAATGTAGGCTAAACTAATTCAAAACTTTATTCAAGATTTTCTCTTTCCACTCAAATGGAGGAAGATGGACTCTGAGTTCAGTCAGAGATTCTCTTCTCTGAATTCAACTTCATCTGAATGGAATCCTCGACTTATCTGACTTGACGCCTTGACTAGGCTCACAGCCTTACCTATCCTATCCCTCTACTTTCTCACACAACACACTTTGCATACAGAGAATGTCTAATCTAATCCGATTCGCTCTAGAACAGGAACAGGACATCCCTTGATTTTGTCCCAACGGAGTACTTTCACGAGAGAGTGAAGAAGCAGCACGAAGAAGTCAAGAGGATTGGGTGGAACAATAGTTCTAGTAGCTCTAGCTTCTAGCTTCTAGTCTCCTACGGATAGATACACTGATAGATGGATGGATGGATGCACATACAACGGGTTTTTGGACTCTTGTCCAGCATTTGAATTAGAATTTGAAAGTGTATTTTCCTTTTGACTTCTGGCACAAGATTCCATATGAATGTAGTTAGAACATGAACTAAACTAAGCTAAAAGGTCGCGACTCCTCATTATGAGGACGACGACGACGAGTGACTGCTCCTCGTAATTGAGTCAGTTCAACTTGTCGCTCTCTGAATTTTCAACCCATGCATACTAACTTAACTTCCAAACAATTTAGTACAAAATTATTTCAAGGGAATAGAATGTATGTATGAATTTTAAGCCACTGTACTGTACCGTTAAAGCTTTGGCTTGATAATTAAAATTCTTTTAGCCTAGGTAAATTAATCATAATCATAGTCATGTAGTCCGTCCATCCATCCCGGAAATCCTTATGCATATGACTCAGGTAAATTTTGAAGTAATTAATTCCAATATGTAGACAGGAGCAGGTTGGAATACGTGGGCAAATGTAAACGCAAAGCACAATTAGTGTTTGTGAGGTTTGCCGCTCGCCCGAAAGGATTTAATTTAGTCTGAAGGAATATCCAGGAAGTGTTTTGTCCACGCCCCACTTCAAAGCAAAGCCGTAGCCGTAGCCATAGATGATGGAAGGAAAGTGAAATCCATGATGATGTGTTACAATTGAGTTTAGGACATTAGGGTAAAAGGTTTCTTTATTGATACAGATTGGAGCTCGAGGGCTTTTAGTAGTAGTCCTTAGCGAGTACGTGATGAGAACGTATTTTACAAAATCCCCCAATATACAGACATTGGCAGGCACATCTCCAAAATTTGAGTTCCTTCCCGTTCTAAAAGACTAGGTTGTGTCTATGTGTGTGGCACTTATTTTATTTGCAAAGTGTTTCAAATAAAGGCTCTCTATGTCTGTGTGTCCCCTGGATTTGTTGACATACCCCCGTGTCCTGTCCTGTCCTCTCTTCCTTTCTTCAATGCGAATACTTCAAGAGAAAGTTTTTGATTAGTGCTTTGTATTTACTCATTTTATTGGAATTTGCTATAGGGGAGCTATACGGATTGTACTCATGCCGTGCCATATCAGCTCAAACAAGAGCAGAGCAGACAGAATCTTTCAAATTGTAGGACAAGGCAATTTCACAACCAGAGCTAGCTATAAAGAATTTCTCACTTTCTATAGTGGTGAAAGCTAAGTGACCATGGCGCATATGTGTTTTATTAATATTTTAATTACAAGCTTTGGTTTGTCCAATGGGCAAATGTTGGCTTATATTACACACAAAGTATAGCAATAGCAATTAGCTTATTTTCGCTAATTCATAAAGTGCGAAAGTAAGATAAGCGTATGACAACTCCAAACCATAATCAAATTTGACAGTGGATGCAAAATTTACTTTGACCAAACCCTAAAAGCCTTAACGTCCCATCCTCAAATTATTTTAAATGTAATTAAGAACTCTCCTTCCTCCACATATGCAAGAATTTCGAAACGTTGTGATGTGAAGCCAGGATTTCCTAATTACTCAACTTTGACTTTCTTTGTAGGTAAGGTAGCTAGCGCGTTGGAGAGAAATTATTTAGTACATGATGTCTGTCTCAAACTTCTGTAAAGTTTTGATTATCCCGTCTTCTCTGTCTTCTAAACTCCCCAAGTAGTAGAGTCCCAGAGCAAGCAGAGGTTCATTTTGATATATTTATGAGTAGAGTGATGCCAATTGCACTTGTGACAAGGAACCACACCTGACAAATGATGGACACGAGCTCTCCATGACTCATTCGTGACCACAGGGATGGATTAAACCAAAGAAGAAAGTTTTGTAGACCAAAGTTCAAAGTTATATTGCCAATGCAATGCAAGGCTGGCTGCTGCTGCTGCTGCTGAGATGAAAGTTTACTTTTCCTTCCTTGGATATTCTTCCCTGGACAAACAACCAAATTTAAGCTCAGACATGAATTCCACATCTTCTCCCTCTTAAAAAAAATTCATGGAAAGGAAGTACACTCCAGGACTCTTCGTCGGGGTTATTTAAGGGTCTAAATCTCACATCCTATTTTCGCATTCCCTCTTGAATTAAGTAGGCATCGTCGTCGTCGTCGTCGTCGCTTTGCTCTAAAATTTCATCCTATAGACAAAGTAAGTAAGATGTAGTCGGGGTTATTTAAGGGTCTAAATCTCACATCCTATTTTCGCATTCCCTCTTGAATTAAGTAGGCATCGTCGTCGTCGTCGTCGTCGCTTTGCTCTAAAATTTCATCCTATAGGCAAAGTAAGTAAGATGTTGTACTAGCTAGTTCTCGCCAAAAGCCAGGGGAAAAAATACATAAACATAGTGCCAAAGGTTTTGGTGCATTTCTTGAGGAGCTTATTTATGAAAACGTGGTTGAGTGGTTGGATTAGCTCTTTATTAGTTAATATCAAAAGTATGAGGAAGAGCATTAGAATATTTTGGCAGTTTAAAAAACATAGTGCCAAAGGTTTTGGTGCATTTCTTGAGGAGCTTATTTATGAAAACGTGGCTGAGTGGTTGGATTAGCTCTTTATTAGTTAATATCAAAAGTATGAGGAAGAGCATTAGAATATTTTGGCAGTTTAAGGAGAGAAAATGACAGGGATTTTATGAGGATGTTTATGGTTTTCTCTTCACTCAGGCTACAGCGTGCAGCAGTCCCTGGGCCATTTAAACATTTGACAAAAGAGTTGGTAGTGGTGGTGACTGTAGTAGTGGTGATGATGTAATGAAAGGCAAAGGCAAAGGCATGGAACTCTAAAACCTAGCTTCCTTCATATCTTCTACGTGTACAATGTACACGGAGTATTATCAAAGGAATACTTTCCAAAGCCAAACTAACTTAAGTCAAACCAAGCCAAAGCCAAACTGGGATCGTGAGGGTGGATCTCCTCTCTGGCCCAATTCCAGTTTTCCCATTCTCCATCTTTAATCGAAGAAAAAGTTACGAACCTTTCTTTTTGTCTTCTTTAACGACTATACACATAATACACATGGATTTCTAAACTTACCAACCAGAATCAAGATCATTTGAGGGTAAATGAGCTAGTAAATTGTTCGTTCATAGTAATGATAACTTCAACACCATGTTTATGGCATGGCATTTGATCATTCATGTGTATTCGATTAATTTTTATTCAATCCTTGTCCATGCCATGTAAAATTCAACAACAAAAATATTGAGAAACAGGAATCGAGATACGTTGAAATAAGAAATAAGCGACAAGACAAGATAAAGGAAGAAAAATCACATCAGTTAAGTTCCAAATGCGGGATTCTAAATTTGATTTATTGGAGTGGTTGGAGCGGGTTAGGTGTGAGATTTGAGATCAGTGGCAATACAGAACAACTCCACTTCCCGTAGTAGTAGTAGCTGTAGTGCTTGAGATTAATAATGGAGAATCTTAAATGAACGACACAAAGTAGGTCGTTTGTTTCTTTACGTACGTACGTACGCATAAAAAACACTCGGAATGCAATGGGAATGTGTCGTAGTCTTCTTGTACGTTAGAACTTTCTTTCGTACATCCGCCAATCATGGAATGGTGTGAAAGAAAAAAAGAAGAAGACCAATCAGGAATCACTTCAAAGAAGATTGGACCCAGAGGATATGATTCCCTCATGCATGTGTGCATCCATCTACTTACGACCGACCTACACCTCCAAGCAGCCAAGTGGTGAAGGGAAGAACAAATCATCGTAATCAAGGGCCACGCCACGCCACACTCACTATCCATTCCATTTTATCCATGTATCTCTTTGTATTTTCTTCTTCTTCTTTCTCTCTCCAATTTAATCACACCTTTGTTCCTCTTGAAAGAAACTGGAGAAGGAGACGAGACCCTTACATGTGTTTTTCTTGTAGTATATACTATCCCCAAGAATTCCACTCTTGTTACACACTTACATTTTTTTAAGTAGTTCTGAAGCAATTCCAAATTGCTATTTGCTCCTGTATCCTTCCTAACCTTATGTACATTCTCATTCATTCAGGTCACTACGTGGGAAGGTTGTAAAATAATGAAAATATAGGTCAATCCAATGCCAGCTAGAGTTTGGAAAGGAAGAAAGTAACTCATTATCTGGAGCATTGTTTGAGAAAGGGCGGCTAGCTGTAGCTGGCTGCGCCTGCCCTACGTGACCTGGAATTAGTGGTCAGTATTCTCCCCAGATTCTCTTTTGGATTAAAGGAATTAGACACACACATACACATACGACTACACATGTGTTCTCTTTTCTCTATCTCTCTCTCTCTTGTCGATCTCAAAGTCTACTAGTTCTTTTTATTTCTTTTAGAATTTTATGGGTTGAGGCGGGAGGAGATCAAATAATAAAAATTCACGAGAGGTTACATTACATAGTAAAGGACTAGGAGTAGGAGAAAAAAGGAACGTAACGTACGTGTCTTTAGAGATTGATTAAGGAGATGGAGAAGAACTAGGAGGGCTAGGCTAACTGAACTCTTTAGACTCTACTCTACGTATCTAACTCTTCTACGTACGTGGTCCGTCGTCGTTCATGGATTGTAATTCTTCAGGATGTTTAGGAGGGTAAAGGGTGGACATTAAATAGTAAGATATTGTGGCTAAGAAGAAAGTCTTCTCCAGTGGACTGACTATGTTTGCCCCAACGTCAATTTCAACTAGACACCTCATTCTTTTGAGCTCAATGGAATTTTTCTCCATCAGATTACATTATCAAGAGGAAATTGCATCTTGGGTTTCTTCCCTTTCCCCTGGTGAGCAGATCGATGGGAATAAATTCTCATTGAAGATCTTCTCATTCCATTCCCTTCTCTTGCATGGAGCATAAGGTTAAATTAATGAATATTTACGTATTTCTCTCCACCTTCTTTCTTCTTTTACTTCCCTGGTCTGGTCTGGTCGTCTAAGGCTAAGGCTAACTCTTCCAAAGATCTACTTACAAATGAAGAATTTCTTGGCAACAGAATCCAATGCCATACCATGGCATGCCAGTAGTGTGTAGTGCAGTGGAGCGGAGTAGAGTGCAATGATTGCCTTGAGAAAAGTCATCAGATATCCCTCTGGGGAATCCTAATGCTCAAGATTCCCTTTGCCCTATCGCCTTACTTATTTAAATTGACTCTGGCTTCCCCTCCCTCAGATTTAGTCTAGTAGGCTATATAAACATGTCCAATATCCAAATCTGATAGCACGACACAATATTTGCGAGCTTTCGCACTGCAAAGAAATCTAATCTTATCCACACAGATTTTTTTAATTAAAATGGCGGAGATAGCTAAAGTGAAAAATTCTATGCCTTTACGTTAGTTGATTCGGTAAATTATTTATTTATGCATACATGTACTCGTGACACTAATTTCGTTGGCTTAATTGTTAGGACTGACTGGCAGGATATATTTGACAAGGCAAAGTCTCCTGGTAGAACGAGTTGGAAAACAATTAGAGAATCATTATCACTTTGTGAGCTTAAGCCGTTTCCTCTCATAAGTTGTTAATAAGACTCTGCTGCCAACTCGGTTCCTTGGCTAGAGAAATCGTGACATAATCTTGTCTCCAAAATTGCAACCTGGCCTGGCCTAAAATTTGGAATTGGGAGTAGTAGTAGAAACAGGAGATGCTAAATAATGACAATTAGACAAAGAGCTTCTTACCACAAAACCAGCTTAGAAATTGATCGTTTCCCCCTACCTTCTTGACTGACTTATTATTATAGTTGTTTTCTTTAAATCCAGCAAAATAAATACACGGATTATGTTCACAAACAATGCAACTGAAGTTAGGGCATTTTGTTCTATTTCTGCCTTGTACATTTCCATGCTACCAAAATCATCCGATTCTGTGGCTATTGTTGTACGGTGTAGGCATCAGCCTTGGCTGAGAGATCGTCTACGTTGATTCTTTGATGAGAAAAGAAGATTCAATTCAACAGGGATTACCAAAACTGAGTTTTACTTGTTCAGTTGATGGAAAATCCACTACCGCACCACAAAAAGTCCAGGATTCTATGGAAAAACCCAGAAATTATTATTCTTCATGGATAATTTGCAGAAGATAACCAATCAGACTGAAGCAGATCTAGTCTAGACAAGTCATATTGCCTTGCTTCTTGATGGAATGCTAATATCATGAATACTCTGGTGTGAAATAAGAGAGAAAATGTACAAAATAAATTCCAAGTGTCGTCCTCAGATAGAAAATTGAGAATTGTTTGGATGAGTTGGAAGAATATGATCATGACATGAGCCCTCGAGAAGAAATTCAAATATTAACAAAGGTCACGGGCATGACAAGACTACGAGAAAAGAAGTGACACGCAAGTGTGGAGACATTATGCTACCGAATTTGTGTGAATATGGAAAAAGATTTGCATTTTACATATCATTCTGGGTAGCCTGCCTTGCAAGGCACAAGACACCAAATGGTGAAAGTTGAGGAAAGCTTGTTTTCTCCTCCATCCTGTCCCGTCCTCAAAAACATGTTCCCAAATCGACGAGGGAATTCACACTCGAACCATGGCGAGAAAGCAAAGAGTTTGGTCTGAGCACCATACATGAATTTGAAAGAAGAAGAGGAAAAAAACAGATTAAAAATCTGATTTATTCCGGAAGAGTATAGAGAGGGGAAGACCAAATTCATTTCCTGTCAGACCCTATCACCGCTTGGTAAAAGCCAATTTCTTGAACGACGCAAGTACTAGGAACCAAGAAAAACTCGTAATTTCAAATAACTTTAAGACTCTCGTGTACTCATATCATATATAGCTATATTTTTACATTGGTTGTGCATTGCGCCTGCAAAGATTCGACCGACAATTCTTCTAACCCTTTCCTTAAGTGGAAGTCAGGTGGAAAGGATCTGGTTGCAGAGTTGACTTCATGGCTGAGAAGACAGGAGACAAGTGAGTAAGGGTAAATAAGTCCATACCACACACACATAACATTGATATATGGACGAGTTCACAGTTACATGTCCTTCCCTTCCTTGCATGGCTAAGGAAATAGAAATCCGTCCTTCTCAGGCATAAATGCGGGTTTCGGTAGTAAAAGTGGTGCAGATAAAGTTGCTACTCCATTAAACCCTAATTTGATGCCCGCGTGGGGGTTTTTGTAAAAAAAAATGATGTACAGCACTTATTTTCTGCGGGTAGCTAGAAGCTAAAGCTACTACTAGACTGGTGCAATGCAGGGAGTACAGTGCATTGAGATTTATCCTCCAAGCTTTAAGCTTTCTCTCTCGTCAGTCAGTCAGTCAGTGGCCATAATCAAACTTTCCTGTCCTTCCCTTTTCACCGAGCTTATCAGATCGGATAATCAGGATGGACGCCTTGGAGGTTTACAGTTCACTAGAATTCATCGCAATGCAGACGCTCTGCGTCTCGTGTGAGTAATGTCGAAGGAATTCATCATGAAAATCCGCGCAAATTTAATTTTCTGCCACAAAGGCTTTAAGGCAAAAGGCGTTCAACTTGAAATTGAACGAATAACTTCCGCTTTGCATTTACAATTCCTTAAACTGTGAGTGATTTAAGGGATGGAGCGTGTCTCTGACGTGCGGTGCTGGGGAGACGTATGGGACTCGATGTATCAATTTGATCGACCTAACGCCAAGGAATTCCTTGCAAGGAGGGTGCGTTTGATGTCACCCGAAGTTAAATGGTTAGAATTCTATTCTCTAGTATAAATAAGAAACAGCACTCTCTGCACTTCCCTTGTGAAAGTTCAACAACTAGACCTATAACACGACTCAAGACAAAAAAGAAATATTTAAGGATATAAATGGAAAATAATATGAGGAATTTTTGGTTTGGTTTCTGATGGATGAATACACTTGACTATGAGTATCAGGTGAAGGAATTGGAGAAAGTGGAGAAAGTCCAGCGCTTGGAGTTGACGAGGATTGAGTCTCATATTTGGACTGACTTTCTCCTTGCCCATCATTCCCTTTTATGGGAAGCTGGGTAATATGAGTTTGGTAATGCTTCATTCAAACAATGGAACTGGTCGAACACACATGCCAGAACCCATGAAATGTGGTTTTGCTATGAGTAGTCAGAGTACTCTATGTAAGTGAACGATTTGTGGGTGCACTCCAACTCAGATTTCCTTTCCCCGTATATTGGCAAGCCAAGAAGTGCAAGTCATAGTCATACGTACGTACGTACTCTGTTAGCATTAGATATTGGTTCCTGTATATATTTTTTTTGCGAATTTTCATTCCTCATCCTGCATCCTTTAGCCACTGCCATTTCTGCTCCTTGCTCTGCTCCGACTACTTTTACTTATTCCATATTTTTTCGTCTTTTGCCTGATTTTACGCTCTGGTGAGCTTTTTGCTCTACCAACAGGAACGAATGTTTCTGACATTTTCCTCTTGGATATTATTTCATTCTCTGCTACGTATGAACGGAGGGACAAGGAAAGGGCATGGCATATACGTTGGACTGATTCTTCCTTTATCCTACGCTTTCACTCGTTACTCCTCCTTGCTGCATGGACATGGACGAAGATAAAGACATTTTGGAAGATATTATTATTATAGAACACACACAGGCAGGGTTAGAGTAAGAGTTCTTCTCCATTCCAATGTTTATAGTCCGCCCCATGCCCTCCTCACTACATTACATTCTACACACAATGGAAAAGACAGAGACTAAATTATGCTTATCTATGCTTCACCACCATTCCAACCACCAACTAGTACAGCCAAAAGAAGATACGACCACACATACTCATGATCATAGCATCACATTCTAGTTAAGCTGGACTAGAAGAATTTACTCCAGGAATCCACAACTAAGGCTAACGTTTGAGATCATATTCCAAATACTTTCACTCCTGACTTGTAATATGAACTATATACAGGGTGTTTTGTAATTTTCCATAAATCAAGGACTCAAATTAGGCTAATTGTAAATCTTAATTTTTTATCTGTATAGTAGTATGTGGCAAATATTATGAAACACCCTGTAGAATGGTACATGAGAGCCGTAAGGAATAATTCCAACCTCCCTCCAAGGTTTTTTAATCGAAGCCCAGACGGGGAAAGTGTAGAAAGGAGCAATGCGTAGTCTTGTCTTGTGGTTTGTTTTTTGCTCCTTGTGTTGTGCAAACAGAGTCCCAAAACTCGACAAGGAGGGAAGGGTAAGGTTGAGCTTATTTACGGATAAAGATGAGAAATGGAAGGACTAAGCCATTGACACAAGGAAGGAACTGGAAACATGATGAAGATGAGTTTCCTTGGGAGAAGAGAAAGTCCTACACTTCACATGTAGCTCAAATGACCAGTCTATTTCCGGGCAATAAACCATATGGCTCGATCAACTCGACAGCACACAAAAAAGGATTTTGCTCTCATGAAACAATCATCCTTTTTTATCAGTTCGGTTGGACACTCCACACCCATTACCATTACCATTGTTATTTCTTCTATGCGTATAAAACCCTTAACCTTCAAATTTTGCAACATATGATGGTGACCATGGCCAGCATTACATTTGCCAATTTTTGACGTGCATAGGGCAATAAGTGGTCGAAGGAGATGATAACCATAGTTTGAGTTTATATGTCTTGGCCAGAAGTACCAGTAGCACGACTGATGCATTATTAATCTTTTATTTGAAAGCCCAAGTCCGACTGGGATGGCCGGCCATTTCTGTCATCACAATAGAAGCACAAGAATGGAAATGACACTTTGCACTTCAAAATTGACATTCTGCACTTGATTTTGATTCCTCCGCAAAGAATTTGGCGAGTCTAGCCGCTCAAAGTTCAGAGCGTGGTTCCTTATGGCATATAAATGAAGGATAAAACTTGGAATGTGGAGAACAGATTGGTATTTTCAATTATCTTTGAGAAATTAGAAATGTCTAGCGGTGGTAAAAAAAAGCAAAGCTCCGTACTACACTCCACTGACGAAATGCCTTAAAATTCAGATTCTTGTTCATGTTCATTTTAGTTTTGCTTTGCTTTGAGTAGTAGTGAAGTTGAGATTTTGTTCATTTGCTTTGCTTTGCTTTTACTACTTGTATTCTGTCCCCCAGCTGGTGAAGCTCCTTGGAAAGTTCTAGGTTTGTGGGCTCTTTTCACGCAAGATAAACGAATGACACTTAAACAAACAAACCACTTTTCACTCAACCTGCCCGAGACTGAGAAAGTTAACTAATTTTCCCTCAACACACAAACTACCCAGGCAAGCAAGTAAGGAAGCATTAGGCATCCACCCACCCCAAGGTCTACATATATAACCTTCTAATTAAATCCAATGTTTTCCATTAGCCAGCCAAGGAATCTAGACACCTTGTACGTATTTATTTTTGTAGTACAACAACTACTCGAAACAATAAAAGTCGAAAGACAACGAAGAAAATGAAAAAGGAAAAGACTCTAGGGTAAATTTAGTGTTTGGGGCTCATTAATTAGGACTGGGAGTTGGAAGTCACCTATGGTACGAGTCTTCATGCAATACTCATGCATGTACGTACGTACGTTAGTAGTTTCATAGTCATATTATGATAATACTAGACACGGGGATATATTTTGTATGAACTGAAAATAGGGCGGATGCCCGCCCCTTGTACTTGTACGTAGATATTGATTGTAATTTATTTTAGTGGACCCACTTCGTTTCATAGAGGAGCAATGAAAGCAATTCCCACCTGCAGAGAGATTTTGTGTGACCCATAATACAATTATGAGGAAAGTGGGAGTTTGACTTTTGGCTTGTGGTGATGGGAATACTAACTACTACTACTATGTCCATCCATGATGTCCTATGGCTTACATCAAACAAAGGGACACATTTGATTTTAGCCTCTCATCCAAATAAAATGAATTGAAGGATTAAGCTTACAAGGCTTTAGCGTTGGTGAGAATTATTATGATGACGTCGTAAACAATACAAGGGATCATTAATCCCTTCCACGTACAATACATAAAACCTAACGAATACACGTAATAAACACTTTAGCCTTAGAGCAAAGCAACCAAGGTAGAGTAAGTAAAATGCGCATCAAATATTTAGTTGATGAGTTTCACAGTCAGAGTCATCTTTGGCTGGCTGGGTGCCAATTCCCATCAAATTATTTTATACACTACACTAGTATGAAATTGTAGCTTAGCTCAGTCTCATAATAATATAAAATAAAATAAAATCTAGCCGAGTTTGCACTTTGCGTGACGATGTAAATAAATCTGGAGAAAGTGGTTTGCTTTCGCTTTGTAGAATTCGGACGAACATGCACCGTGTGTGTGTTATTTACCCCCATCATCCAGACAGCTAGAGATTAATCACACATGAGAATATAAATAATATG